>PVIY010019935.1:0-44996 GCA_004026745.1 Myrmecophaga tridactyla
TGTGAGAAGGCACATGGTGAACATGGAGTCATCTGCTAACTTCTTCTCCTGGCTTCCTATTTCATGAAGCTCCCCAGGAGCTATTTCCTTCTTCATCTCCAAAGGACGCTGGCTGGTGGACTCTACTTCTCCTTGCTATGTCATTCTGCTCTGCTGTCTCTGAATCTCTCATTCTCCAAAATGTTTCCTCTTTTATAGGACCCCAGAAACTTCTCAAGACCCACCCGAATGGGTGGAGACATGTCATCGTCTAATCCAGCTTAACAACCACTCTTGATTAAATCACACCTCTGGGGAGATGATCTGATTACAGTTTCAAACGTACAGTATTGCTTAGGGATTATTCTACCTCTATGAAATGGTATTTTGATTAAAACATTGCTTTTCTAGGGGACATACATACTTTCAAACCAGCACATTCTACCCTCTGGACCCTAAAAAAAGACATGTTTTCCCCATATACAAAATAAATTCATTCCACAGCAATATCAGAGACCTTTAAGCCATTTCAGTAGCAATACACATGAAATACAAAGTTAGAAACGTACAAACTCCTATCAAAGTTAGTTACAGCATAGTCTTATCTAAGGCAAAATTATCCTCTGGACCTACAAAAACTCAAAACAAGTTATTTGCTGCCAACACACAAAAGAGGAACATTCATAGGACACACATACCCATTTCCATAGGGAGGAGAGAACACAAGGGTCATCGAACCCATACAGTTTTGAAAACCCGCAGGGCAAAGTCCATTAGATATCAAAGTCTGAGAGTCATTTATCTTCAGGGCTTCTGAAAGCAGTAGTCCCATCCTTTCCAAAGGCCTATGTAGAGGCCTGCCTCTCTCCAAATACAACCTTGGGGGACATTGGGGAAACCACCTTTTTCTTGGCTCCACCCTCTGTTTTGTGATTACTATAAATGTGATTACCTGATACATTTAACTTTAGATGGTGGTGAATAATTTAGTTAAGACTCATATCTTCAGTAACAAAAATGTTTTAGATAGTGTATAGTGTATTTCATTTTCTGGAGTTTCATTGTTTTTTAAAATTAATTTTTAAATGGTGTTTTGTACCAGTGTGTGCCAATTGTCTTTACTACCACTATTATTTCTACTACTGCTACTTATTAACTTAATTAGGTTTTCCTGACCCAGATAATGGCACTGCTGTTGTGAGAAATGGCCATGGTTGGCCTCCACGTTTTGCATGTCAAAAGCTCTGTTCATCTGTCCTGCCATATGGCCAGACAACCTCATGCAAATATGGCTTCTGGATACAGTTTTTTCACAGTGGTGATTTCTCTGCTTCTATATTTTCAGTCATATGTTGCAAGACTTCTGTCCTCTGTCCTGATTACAAAGTTGCCATATGTGTTGTTTCCCTTCAAGGTAAACTCTCCACATTTACATGGTGAAATGGTGACATGGGAGATTTTAGGTTCTCTGCACTTCTCTTCTTGTGTTCTCTTATACCTATGTGATGTAACATTTACCTAAACTTTAATGCTTTTGATGGTTCATAAATATACTGTTTGTATATTTCTAATTGCTGACTTTTTTTTCATTTTTCTCCTTTATGTTTGAATGATTTTAAAGGGACAAAGGAAAATATGCTGATATGTGCATTCATATACATTCCACAAATATTATTAAAACCCTATTGTTTCTCTGAATGATTACATGGTTTTCCTTCCATGATCTCCTAAAGCTAGTTATTGTATTTATTTCTTTATCAATACTGATCTTTGTTCTAGTTTGCAGGCTGCCAGAATGTGATATAACAGAAATGGAACTGCTTTTAAAAAGGGGGATTTATTAAGTTGTACATTTACAGTTCTAAGGTTGTGAAAATATCCAAATTAAGGCACCAAAAAGAGGTTACTTTCACTTAAGAAAGATCAATGAAGTTTGGGATTCTCTCTCAGCTAGGAGGGCACATGGCAATGTCTGCTAGCTTTCTCTCCTGGCTTCTTGTTTCATGAAGTTCTCCTGGGGGCATTTTCCTTCTTCATTTCCAAAGGTCTCTGGCTGTGTGGGCTCTGTTGGTTCTTTCGATTTTGTGGGCTCTTAAGTTTTTTCCGAAATGGTTCCCTCTTAAAAAGCTCCCATAAGCAACCCCACCTTGAATGGGTGGAGACACATCTCCATGGAAAACATCTCATCAAAAGCTACCACCCACAATTGGGTGGGTCACATCTACATTGAAACAATAAAAACTCCTACCCAGTAAGTTGAATGAGAATTTAAAAGGCACGACTTTTCTGGGGTATATAATTAGCTTCAAACTGGCACAATTTATACTTACATTCCTGTGGAGATGTTATATGAGGATCATAATTTGCTTACTATACTACATATTTGATAACTGTGATATTATTTTGACTATAGTACATCATTTAAAATGAAATCACTCTGTTCACTTCACAAGTGTCAGCTTTTGCTGTGAAGTTAGCGATTAGACTAGCACTATAAAATGAATTGAATTGAGTAGGTCCCACTCCAGTTATTACAGAATATCTGGCACCATACCTGTGTTTTCACTGAGAACAAATATAAGACTGGAAAAATTTATGGTACAATGGTTTTCAGGTATTGAAAAGCTGGCAGGGCAGAACTGATACTTACAGGAAGTAGAAAACATGAAGAGAGCCATGATTGCCTTCGCATTCTACCTGGGAGAACTTTCCTGCTACAGCAAAAATTGTTTGTGGTTTGATAGCCTTGTTGAACTGAGGAGCCAGGTATTAGTGAACTGCTGAAGCAGCTGGGCTCTTTAGGTCAGACTACACCAGAAGAGAGAGCTATACAAAGCATGGGACAGAAGTCTGAAGGGATTAACTGTGGGTTAATGGTTGAAGGATGGGTAAGTCCCCATGAGCTGAATATAAGCACATGTTAGAGGAAATAAGGCTGAGCTAGGAAAATAGGGGTTGGGAGGGATTGTCAGCTGGGACAAGTGGAGAGACAGTCAACTTGAGTAAGGTTACATGAGTGAAGCTCAAAGCAAAAATAAAACTTAAAATAAAGGAATAAAACAAAGCTTGATAGGTCTAAAATAGTTGCCCAGTAATTCATCTGTCCTCTACTTCAAAACTCAATACAGTTTGAAAGAAGATGGTATACTGCATACTCTCTACACCATATCATCTACAATGCCCATCATAAAATTAAAACATTGTAGAGAGGTGAATAAATTGGGGAATATGATCCATAATCAAGGGGAAGAGTAGCCAATAGAAACAAACTCTGAGATGATCCAGATGTTGCAATTGGCATAGAGGATAAGAACTTTTAGAAAGCAATTATACATATATTCTAAAACAAGGTCATGATGACTAAAGAGAAGGAAAATTTCCATAAAGAAATAAAATTATTAAAAAAACAAATTCTATAAATAAAAGTAATTATCAAAATTAAATCAAACAAACAAACAAACAAAAACACTGAGAAGACTTCTCTCATTTCCAATATGCAAAGAGCATGGGAGTCATCACTTTATACACGCAACTAGAAAATAATGGACACATTGAAAATCAGTGACTGTTTCTGAACCAATTTTCAAAACCAGGGAAGATCACCATACTGAAATCTGGAAAGAAAGGCTCATCCAAAGAAATGAAGCTGAGATCTGCTAACGTGGAACAGAACTGCTGGATCCAAAAACTTATAGAAACAATGTTAATTTTGATGAATTATTAGAAGATCAGTTTGGACTAGCACAGGAATGAGAAACTCTTGAGAACAGAAATCCCAGTGGAGGAAACACTTTCGTAGACTTTATATTGACGAAGCCTACCATGTTCTGTAATCATCAATCAATAATGTCATTTTTTTTTCCATAACAAAGGTCTATTCTTCAGGGAAAAGACTATGCCAGAACTTTACCTTAGGTGAAGAGGGGTGTTACTTCTACTGAAGCTCCCTCTAGACATCTTGTCTCACCTGAAGAAAGAGATATTCTTATCAGCTTCAGGATTTCAAAGAAATCAGTTGGTATTACTGCCAGCAGGGAAGAGAGCAAGGAGCAGGAAGTAGGGAAGTGCAATAACACTTGTGAAATCATAGCCACAAAACACAGGCCAAACTAAAGACAGAGTAATCATGTTAAAGAGTATTTTATTTTCTGCTCCACACTTTACCTAGATCAGGTCCCCACAAAATTCATGTTTGGGTCTCTGGCCCTGTGGGTGGGAGCCTATTTGTAAACAGGAGCTTTGAAGATGTTAGTAGTTAAGGAGTGGTCAAATCGTATGAGGGTGGGCCTGAATCCAACATGGCCAAAACCCTTATAAGCAAAGGAAATTGGACACAGAAATAGAAGCCACAGAGAGCAGTCAGAAGCTGGATGTCAGTGATACCAGGAAGAGAAAAGGATAGACACATTATGCACGTTACATGTAATGGAAAAGCCAAGCAGAAGATGCTGTTATGCGCCCTGCTATCTGTCAGAAAAGCCCAGGGCCAAGGACCACCAGCAGCCAGATCCAGAATGCTGCAGTGTTGGGGGAGAAAACACAACCTTCATAATGCTTCCACCTGGGGCTTCTTCTAACTTCAAAATTGTGAGCAAAAGAATTCCCATTGTTTAAGCCAATCTATTCTATGGGTATTTGTCTTCACAGCTGGAGAAGTAAAACACACAATGGAGCTCCAGTATAATTAGAGTATCACAGCTGAAAGACCTGCCACACACCTGCAAATCAAATATGTTTTGTTTTACTTATTCTTAACCCTACTAACTGATAACTGCTTAATGTGGTAATGCTAATATACATTGGCCAATTGTAGAATACTGGTAAGTGAAAAAAATAACAGCAGGTTGGAAAAATTTGCAATGATATTGGGTTGGAAAAATTTGCAATGATGTTAAGGGATTCCCTGCAATACACATGAGGGAGTGCAGTGTTATTTGGAGGTAGACTTAGATTAGTTTAAAAGCATTTATTGTAGACCTTAAAACATCCACTGATGTTTTTAAAGAATTAAAATTGATATGTTAACAGAGGAAATAAAATGGAACCTATAAAATATTTGATTAACCAGAGAAGGCTGCAAGATGGGTAGAAAACAAAGAACAAATCAAACAAAAGAAGCAGTTACAACATGAAAGTTATAAATCAAACTATGTAAATAATAGCTTTAAATATGAATGGCTTAAATATACAAATTAAAGATAGAGGGTGGTACAATGGTGGTTCAGTGGCAGAATTCTCACCTGCCATGCCAGAGACCTGGGTTTGATTCCCACTACCTGCCCATACAAAAAAATAAAATAAAGATAGAGATTGGCAAAGTATTAAAAAAGCAAGATCCATCTTCATATCATTCATAATTAACTCAATTTAAATAAAAATTTAGATATATTAAAAGCAACAAGATAGAGAAATACATATCCTGTCAACGCTAATCAAAAAAAAAACTGGATATTCTATTTGAGACAATGCAGACTTCATGGTATGGAAGATTATGAAAGATAAAGATAACACTGAATAATGCCAAAGTCAATTCTCCAAGAAAATACAAGAATCCTAAATGTGTACAAACCCAGAAATTGGGTATAAAAATATATGAGGCAAGAACTGGTGAAGCTGCAAGAAGAAATAGAAACACCCACTATTCTAGTTGGAGATTTCAACAAACCTTTGTCAGTAATTGATAGATTAAGGAAATTAGTAAAGATATAAATATATACACACTCTGATCTTCACCATCAATAAGCTTGGTCTAATTGACATTTATAAAGTACTTCATCCAAGGAAAACAAGGTACACATGCTTCTAAGGTTTGCATATGCTTTTACCACAATAGAACATATTTTAGGCCTTAAAAACAACTTATTTACTTTGAAATAACATAAAACATACAAAGTATGTCCTCAGACCACAATGGAAGTCATGTAGAACTAAATGAGAGAAAGAGAGCTAGAAAATTCCCAAATATTTGGAAATTTACAAAATACTTCTCAATTAACCATAGGTAAAAAAGAAATATCAAGAGAAACAGAAAAATATTTTGTGCTAAGTGAACCTGAAAAAATTATTAAAATTTGTAAACTGCATTGAAAACACTGTTCACAGGGACATTTATAAAACTAAATACATATATTAGAAAAGGGGAAATAAAATATAATCTTCTTTCTTAGGAAACTAGAGAAATAAGCTAATTTAACCATTAAATGTGCAGTATAAAAGAAATAATAAAAATCATGACAGAAATCAATGAAACTGAAAACAGGAAAACAATAGAGAAAATAAATAAAACCCTAATTTGGTTCTCCAAAAGATGAATAAAATGGATAAAACTTTAGCAAATGTAACCAAGTAAAAAACAGAGAAAGCACAAATTGCAAACACCATCGCTGCTGATACCAGAGATGTTAAAAGGATGATGAGGGAGTATTATGAATCGCCATGCTTATATTTTTTATGACAGATGCAATGGACCAAAACGTGTAAACACAAAAACTACCAAAACCCAAACAGCAATAAAATAAATCTAAGAATATCTAAATAAATGGAGAAATATTTCATGACCATTGATTGGAGACTCAATATTCTTAAGGTGTCAATTATTCTCAAGTTGATCTTTAAATTCAGATTCAATGCAGTCTATTTTGTAAATATGAACAAACTGGCTCTAAAATTTATGTGGAAGGGCAAAATACTTCAAATAACCCATATAATACTAAAACAATTTAAAGTTGGATCACTCACATTACCTGATTTCAATATTTAGTAACTCCAGTCAAGAGATCATTCTATTGTCCAAAGAACAGACACATGGATTGAAAGAAAATAGAGTCCAGAAATAGAAATATGTGTATTTACCTAATTTTTCACAAAGGCATAAAAATGTAGAAAAAATATTCATTCCAACAAATGTTGCTGGAACAATTGGAAGTCTGTATGTTAAAAAAAGAAACATCAACTTTGATACCGAATTTAGACCTTTTACAAAAGAAAAGTCATCACTGACCATACACCTAAATGTAAAATGCAAAACTATGAATTTCTAGGAGAAAATGTAAGAGAATATCTACATAACCGGGGATATTGCTAAGATGTTTAGATTTTAAAAAGCACAATCCATTAAATAAAAATTAATATGTTGGACTTTATTAAAATCATAAATTATTAACATGGAAAGGCAATGTTAAGAGAATGAAAAGACAAGCCACAGACTGGGTAAAAATATTTTCAGAACACTTATCTGATAAAGGATTTGTATCCAAATATGCAAAAAAACCCTCTTAAAACCCAACAATAAGAATCAAAATGAGCAAAGTGAACAAAATATCTGGACAAACATTTCACTAAAGAAAATTAATAGGTGACAAATAAGCAGATAAAAATAGCATACCTGTGTCATTGAGGTTGCTATAATGGCAAAAATAAATAAATAAATAAATAACTGAACTACCAGTTGTTGATGTACGTGAAGTCACCGGGACTCTAATTAATTAATGTGGGAATGCAAAATGAGCATTTTGAATTGATGGGAAAATCCAATGTCTTGATTGTGGCAGTGTCTACCTGGAGTTACATTTTAATGATAGACATTGAACTCTATATACTCATAATGGGGACATCTTATCCTATGCAAATCATACCTAAATAAAATTGTTTATTCAATAAAAAATGAAAATCGAAGATTTCACCATTTAAAAGCAGATGGATGTTTGTCATTCCTCTCAATGCAGAAAACATAATTTGATGAGCTTCAACACCCAATTGATAAGTTGATTAAAACCTTTGATAAAGGTTTTTGATCTTTATTGATAAAAACCCAAGAAATTATTGATTAAACTCAAGAAAATAATAATTGAAAAACTTCTTCAACCTGATGAAAGTTTCCTAGAACAAAACTTCAACTTGAATCATACTTAATGTTGAAAGACTTAATTCTTTTCACCCAAAATGAGTAAAAGACAAAGATGACTGCTTTCACTTCTTTTCAACATTGTGTTTAAAAGTACCGTGCAGTGATATAAAACAGATGATAAATAAGCTACATAATAATAGGAAAATAATAAATAAAACTACCTTTATTCACAAATTGTATGATTGCATACATACAAAGTCCTATGTAAGTTATTTGAACAAAGAATTTACCTTAGCAACCTGAAAGATACAAGATCAATATAAAATCCAGTAGAATTCTATATAATAGCAATGGAAAATTGCAAAAAGAATTAAAGATGCGTTTATAGTGGCATTCGGGAATATGAAGTTATTAAGTATAAATTTAGCAAAGTGCATACAAGATATGTATACTGGAAACTACAGAATTACTGGAAAAATCATAAAGAAGATAAATAATAAATTAAAAGATATACAATGCTCATGGATTAAAAATTTACAATAGAGCAATTTTTATTTTCTCCAAAATTGTTTGTAAATTCAACCTAATCACAACCCAACATTTTTTATGCTAGAAACTGAGAAACTGATTCTAACACTATTCAATGATCATGAAATAAAAATTAAAATAAAATTGGAGGATATACACTGATTCTAATTTATACTACATGTACAGGTTTGAAACTATTATGTACCCCCAAAAGCCATGTTCTTCTAATCCAATCTTGTGCAGGCAGACCTACTGTGAGTGAGAGTTTTTGTTTAGGTTGTTTCAATGAGGTTGTGAGCCTGCCCACTCAAGGTGGTCTTAATCCTTTCCTGAATTATGAGAGAGAATTCAGAATTGACGCAGAGAACAGAGAGATGTAAGCAGACACAGAAGCTTGGAGATGCTGAGAGAGACCCATTTGAAACCAGAAGCCAGGAGAGAAGGATTGAAGATTTCACCATGTGCCTTCTCACAGATAAAGAAACCTCAGACTTGAATGACCTTTTGTGAGTGAAGATATCCTCTTGTTGGTGCTTAATTTGGATCTTTTCATGGCCTTAGAATTGTAGCTTGTAATTTAATAAATCTCCTTTATAAAAGCTAATCCATTTCTGATATATTGCTCTCAGGTAGTATTAGCAAACCGAAACACTCACTATAAAGCTACAATAATCCATAAAATGTAGTATTAATGGAAGGATACATTAATATAGATCAGTAGAAAAAATAGGAAGTCCATAAAAGATCCATGCATATATAATGAAGTATTCTGTGATGATGAAGCAAAGGAATAACATATGATGTGAAAATTGTAATGAAACAGCTGGATAAATGTACATTGTAGACTAAGAGCCCTGCCCCCAACCTCAAATAAATAGACAGTTGCTTTAAGACAGGTCATAGCCCTGAACATAAAATCTAAAATTATAAATCTTGTATGGGAAAATATAGGATAAGATATTAATGACCATGGATGGACAAAAAACTAGCAATAAAGGAAACATGAATTATAAATTGGACATCATCTGATTTAAAAATTACTTATAACAAAAGACACATTTAAAAAAATGAAATAACAGATCACAGGCCAGAAGAGAATATTCACAATACACATACAGACTATATAAAAATATTTTATAATTATAGAAGAAAAAAACAATAGAAAATAGGCATGATATTTGAACATTTCTGCAACAAAAGAAGATATACAAAATGGCCTATAAGATTATGAAAACACAATGATGATGAACATCATTAGCCATCAAGAAAAGTAAGATATCATGAAATTACTTAAATGTAATAATTATAAATCATTACATATTTGCTAAATTTACAAAGAAGGAAAATACCAAATGTCATGGAGTCAAAGAGCAAATGGAACTCTCTTACCTTGTTGATGGGAATGTGATATGGTACAAGTTGGCATAATATTTGGTAACTGCTAATAAAATTAAACATATCCCTTTTCTGTGATGCAGTATATCCACTCCTATATATTTAGCTAGGGCAATTAAAACTTATGTTCAAGAATGTTTACACTGGCTTTATACATAATATCCAAATGCTAGAAACAATCCAAATGGCCATCAAGAAGAGAATGTATAACACGCCGTGGTTTATTGCACAATGAGACACTATTTAGTAATAAAAATCACAAATTTCTGATACATGCTTCCACATGGATGAATCCCCCAAACGTAATATTTAATGAAAGAAACCAAATGCAAAAGCATACATATCGTATTTTTCCATTAATGTACTCTTTAAGAACGTATAGGTCTATTCCATGTTTGTAGAAACCAGAAATGTGATTGCCTATGGGATATGTGGAGAGGGCGTGAGGGAAATTTCCGAAGTCATGAAAATGCTCTGAGTCTTGATTGGATATGGATTGCATAGAAAAAGGCACCTATGAAACCTATTGAAGACATCATGTTGAGTGAAATAAGCCAGGCACAAAAACTGATAATAACAGAGTAAACAAATTCATAAAGTCAGAAACTAGAATATAGTTGGTCAGGATATGGGGTGGGTGTAGGGAATGTGGAGATATATTGTTTGAAAAGTAGAGTGTCTGGAGCTGCAAGGGTAGCTCAGCGGTAGAATTCTCATCTGCCATGTTGCAGACCCAGGTTTGATTCCTGGCCCATACACTTCCCCAAAACAAACAGAAAGCAAAACAAACAACAAAAATTCAACAAACGGTGCTGCAATAATGGGATACACACATGGAAGAAGAATGAAATGTGACCCCCACCATACAGCATACAAAAAAAAATGTAGAGTTTCTCTTTGGTGTGACAGAAAAGTTTTGATAACAGAGGGTGGTAATGGTAGCATCCTATTGTGAACACAATTAATGACACCAAATTACACTGAATTGGTGAAAAGGAGAAAGTTTTGATTGCGTATATATTATTAGACTTAAACTAGAAAACAAAACAAAACCCACAGGACTGTATAATCCAAACAGTTAATCCTAATGTAAACCATGCACTATAGTTAATAGAAAAATTGTAAAATCGTTCTTTCAGAAATTGTAACAAATGTACCACACAAATGTAAGGGATTAATAATTAGGGGACATATGAGAACTCTGTATTTTCTCCATGATTTTTCTGGAATTTAAAATTCTCTAATAAAAAATATTAAATTGCACACATTCCAGTGCAGCCCTTGAGGTGCTCAGGTCGGTGTAGCCCCATGACCAAAGAACACGTCCGGCGCAGCGTTGGACCAGAGTTTTATTGGGATTTATGAGCAGGAGAAGATCTTTTCATTTTCCATCCAGAAAAATGAAAGCATCTCTCCACAACGAGAGGGGGTGCAAGGAGCAGCTTATTAGGGTTTAGGACAAGGACATTCCATAGGGTATGAGAGCTGAGGTTCGGCAGGGTCTCGTGACACAAGGGTTTGGAGTTTGTTATCAGCAGTGATCAGGGGAAAGGAGTTTCAATGCCGTACAAGGTACGTGGCTTATGATACCATCTGTACATGGTTTCCTCCCTGAGGAGGTCTGTTGACCTTTACCCTCTGCCACGTCACATAGGTGGATTTGTGCAGCAACTTACTCTCAACAGGAGAGCCAGGCTCTCAGCCTCCCCACGCTTACAATCGCCTTTTAATCCCTGCAAATTTCTCCTCAACTGAAAAATGAATTCAATTCCTTTTCCTTGTTTTCATAAGCTAAACTGTAGGTTAGAGCTGTGTACATAATCTGTGGTGTATCTATTTCTTGAAAGTTTAAAAGAATTGATCTACAAAAGAGTAGTCTCTTATATTTCAAACTGTTTTGCTTTGCAATTTTTAAATATTGTTCATTGTATAAAGATTGGTGAGAAGCCAACTGTAATGTTATATGAGCATTTTATCCTTAGAAGTTATTTTTTGTACTATTTAATTTCTTAAACTAAAATTCTACTTTATCTGCATTAATATTGCTATCTTTTTTTTACTAATATACATATTAATCACTTCTTTTATTTTTAACTCTTCTGTCATTTGGTTTAGGTTGTCTCCTATAAATAGCTTGCAGTTGAGTTGAATTTAGGTTTTTTAAAATGTGGTTGTTTAATTCCTGGTATTAATTTTCAAACTAATATTATGTGTTTATAACGTTCTTTTGTGTATTATGTTTCCTAGATTCTAATTTCTTTGCTGTTTTGGAGTTTAGTGATTTAAAAGGTAAAATTCTAACTTTATTAAATAAAGGATGCCTACAGGTTATTTATTTTTACTGTCAGCAAATAATATCTCCTGTTGCTATAATATATAAGGTGAGAAACTCAGGCTACTCTTACTTGTTGACCATACCTTCTCTCCACACAAGCTTTTAATTTTTATTGATATAATTTTAGATTGAACTATCGTAATAAAATATTGTTTTTTGAAAAAAAGTCTTCATTATTCTCTATCAAATATTTATTTGGTATTAATATATTGTAATTCAGAATAGGATCCCCTTCTGCCTAAGGAGAATTTAGAATCCAAATCTGTGTCCCCCACACTCCTCTTTAAAAAAGAGGTTAAATTAATAATATAGATGTTATCAATTATGCAAATCAATTACCTAAGGTACTGAATCCCAATTTTAACTTTTATTAGAATATTTTTGAATTATGGTAAAGCACCTCAGATTATATGTAGGGTTATTGTTAGAAGAAGAACTTTTATTTAACCGAAGCCGCCTACTTTCAAAACATTTGCTGTCTGGAAGTTAGTGTCATCGACAGGCCACCAGCAAAATGAGGGCGTGGAGCAGAGAGCTGGCCTGTCAGCCCTCATCCCACTCTTCGGAGCTCGCGCAGGCATACGGTGAGCCTGCTGCTGCCGGCTGCGGTCACTGCGCGTTCCACACCTCTCACCTGGATTGACCTAAGAAGACGCGAAGCAGCACGTATATGGGAGATGAGACTTGGAAATTTATTAACAAAAATTAATACCAAAAGAAAAATCCCCAATATTTGTGGTGTTAAAAGGTGAAGGTCGGGAATGAGTATTCCCTCTTCTTAGCCAGACCAGCAGCTCCCCAGGGGTTAAAAATTGGTCACGCAAGTCTTCGTTTCGAGCCTTGATGCTTTCTGTTTTCATTGCGCATGGACGTTCTAGTCCGTGAAGGTTGATGTCTGGATGCTCACAGTGTTCACATGTGTGAACGCACCGCATTCATGAAGGTTAATGTCTGGATGCCCACAGTATTCACATGTGTGAATGCACCGCATTCATGAAGGTTGATGTCTGGATGCCCACAGTATTCACATGTGTGAATGCACCGCATTCATGAAGGTTGATGTCTGGATGCTCACAGTGTTCACATGTGTGAATGCACCACATTCATGAAGGTTGATGTCTGGATGCCCACAGTATTCACATGTGTGAATGCACCGCATTCATGAAGGTTAATGTCTGGATGCTCACAGTATTCACATGTGTGAATGCACCACATTCATGGAAGAAATCTTACATACTAGGCTGTTTTATACATACCTGCTTATGTATATCTGCGAATATATATATACAAATACATTCAGTGCTGTTGTAAAGACACAGCTGCCAGAGCTGTAAAACGTGACTAAGCAGCATTAAAATTTTGAACTTCTATGTCTTTTCCTCTGCTGTCCCTAATGTTGGGTTTATCATTGTTATATCAGAGTGCTGGCATGGCTTTCTCTTATTCCTTGTACAGAGAAGAAATCTGGCTAATTGTTCCATGCTCTGTGTCCCCCCTGCTTTCTCTAGTGGATTAGAGGGAGGAGGAGGTGTGGTTCTAGATTCTTCCAGAAAGGGATTGCACATAAATTACGTTTCCTAACAGAGTTAATGTACTAAATGTATTCTTGTCTATGAACAAAATAAATCACCAAGGATATATCATTAATAAAGACATATGAAACCTTTCACATTATGTCAAATTATTAGAATTAAGAAGCTTGAGAGAGGGAGGGTGAGCCAATAAAACTTGAATTTGCTATGTGATCATTAATGCAGGGTGTGATAATTGAAATTTGCTTTGCAGTAATTTCATTAAAAATTCATAACTCTGCTGGCCTTTCTCCTCTCTCTCTCTGCAAGTGAGCAGTTAAGTCGAATCAGTTATGGAAGCTTAGGAGGGCAGCACATCATTGAAGCAAAGCTGAAAACAGGGGCAAGGAGAAATGTGAGGAGATTATGTAATATGTATCATATGTTTCTAGATCCTATGTAGATAGAGCTTCAGTCTTTTTCCCAGGAGTGCATGTGCCCCTTCCAATAGGTTTTAAACTCTTGGAGAATTTTCTCTTTTGCTAATCACATAATGCCATGTATCGTGTTTTGTTCAATGTTGAATGTTTAACAATTATCCTGGGAAGATTATGTAATAAACTATTTTTGCCTTCTAGCATTATAAATTTCGCCACATGTTCAATTATTATTTTTTTTAATTACACGTGGTAAGAAAACGATAATCATTAATGGGTTCTTCTAAAAATCTCCGTGAGAAATTTGAGCACATCAAGAATTGTTACATAGAAACACCCCACACAGGGTGTGCGGCTGGTTCAGTGTAGGATGCTCACCTTCCACACGGGAGACTGGGGTTCAATTCCTGGACCACGCAACCCACAAACAAGCAAAACACCCCATATAAATTAACTAATATGAGAGATTCTAAGGCACATTCTCTCAGAAAGGGAACTTACGTCATCTCATGATCGTCAGTTACAAAATCACGTTCTGAAACTTTGGGTATTGAGTCTGGCAATCCAGTTATGGTTTGAATTCCTCAAAACCACACACCATATTTAAGCATTAAGAGGGACCTGCCAAATTTAAAAGGCAAATGGTTAAGCACATCATCTTCCTTTAAAAAGCAACATCCCTGTGTTTTAAGGATGATTTGACCATGTGTTTTTAATCCATTTAAAATTAGCTTTTTAAAATGTTTATTTGTAAGAGCACTTTGAAGTCCAAGAAGCCTTCAGAATTTGATTTGCAAGCGATTTGAGGTTTTTTATCTCAAGAAAACACATCTCCATTTGCTAAGCAAAACCAACTAAGTTCTTCTTTTGCCTGTGAGTTCCACAAATTATGAAATTTTAAATGATTCAGTTCAGTCTAAAAAATTAAAAATTCATGATCATTCACATTTTAAAGCTTTAAAAGTTAGCTTCTAGATTTCATAATCAGTACAGTGTGCTAGATATCAATCTATTCCAATCATCCAAGTTTTAAGCCCTAATGACCAAGAAGGAGTAAAGGAATCATAATTATATATCATGGAAGACAGAGTTGCATCATTTATAAATTCCTTAAATGGGGTTTGAAATCTGTTGAAGCGTTTGATATATTAATGTTATTTATAAAGCATAAAGTATCAATTAACACCCAGTTTGTCCTATCCAATACCTGGCAGCAAAGATTAATTAATACTTTGTTTTGTCCACACTTTGTATTCTACTGATTTGCTTTTGACTTGGCCATATCCACTGGCAAAATGGTTTTGTAGGAAAGGTGATTGCTATGGGGCAAGCTGATTAAAAGGCAGAGGATTATATTAAATTTCATCCTGAGTCATTGAACGTGCTTCCTAAGCAGACATTAGCTCATTATTGAATCTTCTTAGAACATTTCAATAAGTTAGAACAAAAGATATTCAGTACTCACTAAGCAAAATGCTAACATGAATAACTTACATTGTTCATTTGGGTTATTTCATTTCTCAGCCTCTAACAATTTTGGGAAAACACATAGAATCCTGGTAGGAAAGCATCATTCTAAGGAATACAGGAGCACCATGCAGTTAGCTGGAAAAAAATCAAATTACTCTCAACAGCTATAATTCATGTAATTATACAGGACTGAAATAAAGGAAAAAGAGACTTAAATGTAAAACATGAACTTGCTTCCTTCTTATGCTGTGACCTACACTTCTTTTCATTTCCTCAGACTTAGGTAATTGCAGTTTTCTTCATCACAGAAATCCTTCCATTGTCCATTACTTGGTTCCAGCTTTAATTGACCTACTTGTTCTGGGAACAGTCACTCTCCCTCCTCTCTAGTCACCCAACCATAGAAAGGGCATTCTAGCCATTGCTGTGATATGTGTTTACATACACACTGCAATGAACTTTCCTTCTGCTCATCTAGCTTGTCTGACCTAGTTGGAGACAGCCCCTCAGCCAAGAACAGAGCTGTACTGATAATTCATGGTTGACAATTACTTCGGAGCCCTAATCAATATTGTAAAGTGTCTTATGTCTACTCCCATCTTACCTAGCAATGTTTCCCAAACCTTCATAGGACTCTGAATGTTTCCTAACTAAGGAAATTGAAACCACCTGGCAGGAGCTATTTGTCTACCTCTGCTTCCCTCTGCATCACTGATCTACATCACTCCTCCTTCCAGACCTGTAGGATTAGCGGTTCCTGTCGCCTGTTCTCAACAGCCCTCCTCCCTGACTGTGAAAGCCATGCCTTTAGGATCTTGTCCATTTATTTAATTGTTTTCTTCATGTAATGAATGACTCTCTCCTAATTTATTCCTTATCCTATTATTCACAAACTGACTCAAGTTCCTGCTACTCTAAAACACGTAAATGGCCTTTCCCCAAATAGCTAACAGTCATAGGACCTCTGAGTCTAATGCACTTCTTTGTATCCGACCCAGACTCCTAGCCCAATGGCATCAATGACCTTTCGATGGAAGAAATCAGTGAATGCACTTTGGTCTTTATATGTATATACTTTTTGGAATATTTATTATTCTTAACTTCATGAGAAACTCTTGCCCTCACCTTTTCATGAGCGTTAATACCGCCTTCCCGAACTTCTTCTGTTACCTACTCCTTAAATGTTGGTGTTCATTGGAAGCATTCCCCTACAATAACATTTATCATGGGGAAAAAACATCCATCATAAATTTAACCACAGTGAGATAATCCCAAAATCTCTATCTCCATCTCTGTATTTTCATTGCACTTAAGACTCACGTGCTCCAAAGGCTTATATGAAGCTATGTGCCTATCACCCAGTGTGCAGAAAAGTATTAACAGTATTAACAGACCAGGACTGATGGCTTTCCTTTTGGGAGTCTGGAATTTGGGTATGGACTAGGCATAGAGAACCTGCATGTCCAGACCCCAATAAACACCTTGAGCACTGACTCTTTAATGGGCTTGGCCAATGTCACACATGTCACAACTCATTGCTGGGTAATTAAGTGCATCCTGTGACTCTATTGAGAGAGGACTCTGGGAACATGGTCTGGTTTCCTCTTACCTTCACCCATATGCCTTTTCTCATTATTGATGTTGCTCTTTCCCTTTCACTAGAAGAGAAGCATGCTTCCTGGTTTCTGGCCTTGGTTAATGCCATCCAGCCCATGAAGAAAACTTACCTATGCTTTTTTTTCCCTATATTCTACAAAAATGCTACTAAATCTTTTTGATTTGGCTTCTTAGAACATAAACCCCCAAACCTCCTCACCCTCCATGCCAACTGGTGGAATTCAAATCCCTCCACAATCTGTACTCTGCTCCCTGTGATGTTCTAGCAACGCAAAATTCCTTGAGTGTGTCTTGCCCAGTACATGGCAGTTCCTGCTTTGTGGCCTTGCTCTTGCTGTACCTTTTGCCTCAAGCATCTTCTTATCTTCTCTTGGCCCAACTATCTTTCAATATTAAGGCCAAAAATGCTGCCTTCCAAGGAGTCTTTTATAATAGCCTCAACACACACACAAGTGTACTCCCTCTCTCTATTAAAGAACTTCTAACTATTCTCTCTCAGTCTTTTTTCTTTTGATCTTGTCTCATGATCCAACAGGATGTACTCCTATTCCAAGACTAAGTGGTTTCCTAGGATATGGGACTTTTAGTGCTAAAACTAGAAAAGTCCTGGGAAAAGCAGGATGGTGCTTATTCCATAATTATCTAATTATTTTGCTTATAAAATACTATAAAATATAAAATAATAAACTATTTCACAGATTTCATTTTTATTGAAGTTATTACTCTTGGATTCTGAATTAATGGCATAAAATCGAACGATGGTTTCAACACAATGTTAATATCTTCTAAATGAAACTGTGCCATTCCCAGCATTTAACATTATTTAAACGTGTAATAGCAGTCTTGCAAATAGGTTTCAAAAGACTCGGCATGCACTGAGAACATTCTATTTGGCTTTCCAGCTTTGATCAGTTTTGCTCATGTTTAGCAATTCTGCAGCGACTTCCAGCCATTCCCAATCTTCGCTCCTCCTCCTGGCCAAGGGAGCCTTGGACTTCAGGCTCTTCTCCACAACCAAAGATGCATCAAGCCTTGCTCAAAGCCTTCTGGAGATGGAATCCTTTCTGTACAAGAAGTAGTTCATGGGATGCTTTCAAATAGTGCATAAAATAATCCAAGAACATACAAAAATTGCATGTATCTGTGAGATGTCGTCACCATCATCCAGTCCCAGAGATTTCCCTTGTGAAGATGTGATGAAGGAAGCCCCGGGGACAGGCGGATGTCCTGGTGGTGAAGATGTGATGAAGGAAGTCCCAGGGACAGGCAGATGTCCTGGTGGTGAAGGACATGGGGTTGGGGCCCCCGTGGATGTGGGTTTGCATCCTTGGGTTCTCGACGTTTCTAAGTCTGTGATCTCATGCTCAAAATGTGAAGAAGAATGTTTGTTCTGTGAAAGGGTGTGTGGGGTATAAAGGGAGTAGCTTCCCAGAGTAACTGCTAGGAACCTTGCCCCACGAGGGGTGTCAGCAAATGGTGGCTCTTAGGATTAAGCCTTCGTGTTATCGACCATCGGATTTTCTTAGACCCAGTGGACATATGAGCCCCCAAAGTAGTTATTTTAATGTCTTAATTATAAAATGCTATACATTTGGATTGCCTTTCAATTTGCACAGACATATCTTCTAGAGTAAATGTTCAATTTTGTGTTCATTAAAAAAAATAGCCATATTTTGCCACATTTAAGAGTTGTAAAATCCTGGGGTTATGGTGTTCCTGGAGATTCAAGCCCTGACCTACTCATCCAGAGGGTAGCAGTCATGTCCTGGGCAGGGCTTGTGTCCTGGTCATTTCCCTTACATGGGCAGCCCCTGTTTGCTCTAAGTTGTCTCATGGATGATACATGTATAATCCTGTTTACCTCCTGAGGATCGTGTGAAAATTAAATAACAGGTTAGATATAAAAATACTTAGTGGATTTTAGGAGGAAGAGTAGGAGGGAATGGAGGGAAGGCAGATGTGGGATGGGGTAGTGGGAGTGCAGATGGGCTGGTCCACTAGGCTCCTTGAAGCATCTGAGCTTCAAAAGACCAAAATCAAAAGTTTGTAGTGAGTATTAATGTAGATATATAAAGAATTTGGGCAGTAATGAAAACAATAAATATTCATGTGAATTCTATTTTATCTTGCTAAGTAATTTTTTTATCTTCAAGTATACTTATAAATTGCTTTCAGCAATTATTGCCGCTAGAAGAGTCCCTAGATGAGGGATCAACCAAAAAATTACGATTTCAAGTGACTATTGCTTTTCTTTTCAAATTTATTCACAACCTCTTTTTCCATGTTAAATATCCCTTTAGAAGGTTTTAATTTTTTCCCCGCTTTTAAAGTGATGTATTTTCATTGTGGGAAATAATTTTTATTACTTGATTCTTATTGTAAAATGCCCTATTGTTTTTCACTAATTATATTTAGTCATTAAAATTTATTTGAAAATATTTAAACATTTATCATTTTAAATATATACATAAACTATGATAGTGGCATAATTATTCCTTTTGTTTTATATGTGTATTTTTCCTCAAGTTTCCTGTTATGAATAATGCCATTATAAAATAATTGTATAGAAATCCTTTCTTGATTGTTTCTTTCGGCTATATTTTGTATAAGTAGAATTATTGAGGAAGAGCATGACTCTATCTAAAATTTTGAATATATTGCTAAATTGATTTTCTGAAATATTGTACCAATTTTTACACCTGCCAACAATTAGTCAGAGTTTATAATATCAATGTCTTTCTATTATTGAGAGTTATTATATGTATGCTTTATTAATTTAATATGTTGAAAGAAGATTCTGATTTACTTTATTACTGGTGAGATTGAATTATTTTAAAGCCATTAACTGCTTTTCACATTCTTTCCTGTAAAATTTTATTAATTTTATTTTCTTAATTTTACATTGAGGTTTTAGTGATGAGCATATAGTTACATGAGAGACTTTGTGCGCTAGGGATGTTTCCCATTGTCATATTTGTTGCAGAGATTTTTACGTAGTTACTTACTGCCTTTCATTATCTATAAATGTTTAAAAAGCAGTCTTTTTATTCTTTGAGACAATACCGCTTTTCTTCCTTAGTTAAATTTTCCTCACCAAGAGAGCAGATACTCATTTAACTGTGTGCTCATTAAATATGGTGTGGTTTAATTGTTACATTTGTCTCTGTCATTTAATTGAAAATTACTTGGCTTTTAATAAAAGATAAAGATCTATTTTCTTTTTCAGAGAAAACAATAACCCAGTATATATATATTTTTAAATCTTCAACTAATATGTATGAGCAGTGTTCAAGTTCAGTAAACACAGAACTTCCTAAACATTTTTAAATAACGGTTAAAAGTTTTTAATGGAAATTTCAATTATATTCTAAAGTGAAGGGAAGAGTATAATGAATTCCCAGCCCTGCCCCACCCCAGCCCTGCCCAGGTTCAAAAATTACCAACCCATGGTCAGTCTTACTCTATTTTCCCCATCCTCCACTCCATTTCCCCTTTATCCCAGATTATTTTGACACAATTTACAGAAATCATAGTATTTTGATTATAAGTGCTCAAGTATTAGCTCTAAAAGGAATTTCTTTTGAAAAAAATAATGCCAATATCATTATTGCACCTAAAGTATTTAACAATAATTTCTTAACATCCATAAATATCCAGCCAATATTGAGATATCTCTGATTGTCTCATAATATCTTTAATCTATTTAATTACATAAGTTGTAGGTTTATAGAAATATCAGCATTCCCATATATACCCCTGTTGTTGACACTTTGCATTATGTGGTACCTTTATTACAATGAATTAAATAATGTTAAAATTGTCCTGATAACTATCATCCATAGTTTACATCAGATATATTTTCCCATATATTCCCTATCATTAACACCTTGCAATTATGTCACACATTTGTTATAATTAATGAAAGAATATTCTTACACTGATGCTATTAACTATAGTGCTATAAAGTCTTACTTTCAACTTTTAATTTTTATTCTAACATGTGTAAGCTGACATTCCCGCCTTTTAACTGCATTCACATATATGATTCAATGTTAATTACACTCACAGTAATACGCTGCCATTGCTACCATCCATTTCCTAAACTTCACAATCCACCTAAATAGGAATTCTGTACCTATTAAACATCAGTCCCTCTTCTCTCCCTGAATCCATCCTGTGGTAACCTATATTCTGGATTCTATGTCTATGAGTTTTGTTTCAAATAAGTGAGATTATACAATACTCACCTTTTAGTGTCTGGCTAATATCACTCAACTTTGATGTCTTCAAGGCTCCTGTTGTTATCACATATCAGATATCAGGACTTCATAGTGTTACAGCTGAGTAATCTTCCATGGTGTGTGTGTACCACATTTTGTCCGTTCAGCAGTTGATGGACACTTGGGGTGTTTCCATCTTTTGGCACTGTAAACAGTGAGGCTATGATCATCAGTGTGCAAATGTCTGTTCAGGTCCCTGCTTTCGGTTCCCCTGGGTATCTACCTAGGAGGGATTGCTGGATATATGGCAATTCTCTCCTTAGCCTTCTGAGGAACCGCCAAACTGTCTTCCACAGCAGCTGCGCCATTTTCCGTTTCCACCAGCAATGAATGAGTCTTCCTGTTTCTCCACACCCACCTCAATACTTGCAGCTTTTTTTATTAGTAGCCATTCTAATGGGTATGAAATGATATCTCAATGTGGTTTTTTTTTACTTTTTTATTGTATAATATAACATATATACAAAGCAAAGAAATAAAAAAAAAGAAAAAAAAAACAGTTTTCAAAGCACTCTTCAACAAGTAGTTACAGGAAAAATTCCAGAGTTTGTCATGGGAGATTGTCATACAATCCTCTCAGATTTTTTCTTCTTGCTGCTCCAGAATATAGGCGGCTAGAAGGCATAAATATATATTTATCATCACAATTGACTTTTTTCCCTCTTTTCTGTGAAAAAATAACATATATACATATAATAAATTTCAAAGCACAGCACCACAATTAGTTGTAGAATATATTTCAGAGTTTGACATGGGTTACAATTCCACAATTTTAGATGTTTACTTCTAACTGCTCTAAAATACTGGAGAAAAAAGGGATATCAATTTAATGATTTAGAATTCATATTCATTCGTTAAATCCTATCTTCACCATCACCTTTGATCTTTCCATCCCTCTCTTTAGGGGTGTTTGGGCTATGGCCATTCTAACTTTTTCATATTGGAAGGGTCTTTCACTAATATGGGATAGGGAGATGGAACTATCAGATGTTCTGGAGAGGCTGGGTCTTCTAGATTTCAGGACTTATCTGGACCAGGGGCCCATTTAGAGGTTGTAGGTTTCTAGAAACTTACTCTAGTGCATGGAATCCTTGTGGAATCTTATATATTGCCCTAGGTGTTATTAGGATTGGCTGGAATGGTCCTGGTTGAGGTTTGGCAGGTTATGATAGGTGGCAAGATCTAACTGAAGCTTGAGTAAGAGCAACCTCCAGAGTAGCTTGTTGATTTTATTTGAACTCTCTCTGCCACTGATACTTTATTAGTTATATGTCTTTTCCCCCTTTTGTTCAGGATGGAATTGTTGATCCCATAGGGCCAGGGCCAGATTCATCCCTGGGAGTCATCTTCCACATTGCCAAGGAGACTTTCACCCCTAGATGTCATATCCCACATAGGGAGAAGGGCTATGATTCCACTTGCAGAGTTGGGCTTAGAGAGAGTGAGGCCACATCTGAGCAACGAAAAAGGGCCTCCAAAAGTAAGTCTTAGGCATGCCTATAGGTAGTCTAAGCTTCTCTGCTACCTACATAAGCTCCACAAGAGTAAGCCTCAGGATCAAGGGCATGACCTATTGACTTGTGTGTCCCTAAAGTTTGACACAGTATCAGGGGATTCCTTGATAGTAAGGTTCAATAGTTCCATATTCTTTTTCCCATTCCTCAAGGGACTTTGCCAATACTTTTTGATTATCTGCTTAATACACTCTAGGATGTATCCCCGCATTACAATAATCTATAAAGGATTAAAGGACCTCTTCTTATTCTGGGCTCCCTGTGTTTCAACTGTTCAAATTGGCAATGCAGATAGGTTGAGTTAGATTATGCGCTACAGAAATTTCAGTCCCAGACCAAATAAACCTTTCTTTCTTTGGTCTGAAACAGCATGTATGGCTCTAAAATGTAGACGCTGTCTTCCTTCCCACTGTGTTCTGAATTACTTTAACCCCAACCTGATCAGCTTCATTCTTATCTCTAAATATCAGGATATATGCATAATTGCCTCTCAAAATCCAGAAATAATAATCACCACTCTGAACTTAATGTGTCTGCTATTAAAGTTTACCATCTAGGCCTCTGGTTTCTTATAAGCATCTTCTAAAGGAGACCATACCTTTCTAGTTCTTTTGTTTCTGGCTTATTTTGCCTCACCAAATGCCCCACGTGTTCATTCACATCGTTACACGCCTCACGACTTTGTCCCCTTTTGTAGCAACACAACCTTCGTTCTTAAGTATACTTCTCATTCACCAATGTACTTCTCAGTCAGTGCATCCTTAAGCCACTTGCATTCATTGGGCATTATGTAGAGGGCCCAAAGTCCACAGTCCACCAACATTCTCACTTTTAGATAATTTCTTTGTTCCCAAGAGAAAGAAAACCAATAAGCACCCCTCGCCAAATAGGAAATCTAAACCTCCTCTTAACTTTTGTCCCTTCCCCCATTATTTACTTCTGCTGTTGCTTTGGTAGTGCTGATGTTTTCCTTTTGAACATAGCTCATAGTATGAAATGTGGTTTTGATTTGCATTTCCCTAATGGCTAGAAAAGATGTTGAATATCTTTTCATGTGCTTTTCAACCATTTGGATATTTTCTTTACAGAAATGTCTATATTCAAGTCTTTTACTCTTTCTCTTTTTTTTTTTTTTTTTGCATGGTCAGGCATGGGGACTCGAACCCAGGTCTACAGCATGGCAGGCGAAAACTCTGCCTACTGAGCCACAGTGGTCCTTCATTCATTTTTTAATTGAGTTTTTGCTGATTTGTAGGATTTCTTTATATATTCTGGATAGTAAACTGTCATCATATATGTGGTTTCCAGATATATTACCAACTGAGTAGGTTGTCTTTTCAATTTCATGAGAAAGTCCTTTGTTGCACAAACTACTTTAATTTTGAGGAGGTCTCATTTATTTTGTTTCTTATGCTTTGGGAGTAAAGTCTGATAAAGCCATTGCCTATCATGAGGTCCTGAATGTGCGTCTTTCCATTTTCTTCTAAGCATTTTATAGGCTTGGTGCTTGTATTTAGATCTTTGATCCATTTTGAGTTAAATTTTGTATATGATATGAGAAATGGATACTCTTTCATTCCTTTGTATATGTATATCCAATTCTCCTAGCAAATTTGCTCGAGACAATTATTTCCCCATTGAGGGACTTGGCAGGCTTGTTAAAAATCAGTTGGCCGTAGATGTGAGGTCTATTTCTGAACCTTCAATTTGAATTCATTGGTCAACTACTCTTGTGCCAGTACCATGCTTTTCTGACCACTGTAAGCTTTGAAAGAAGCTTTAAAATGAGGAAGTCTGAGTCCTCCAACTTCACTCTTCTTTTACAAAATTATCTGACTATTTGGGGCCTCTTAATCTTCCAAATAAATTTGGTAACTGACTTTTCCATTTCTGTAAAAGTAGGGTGCTGGAATTTTGATTGGGATTGCATTGATTTGATTGGGAAGTCATTTAGTAGCTCTAATACCTTTGTTGTTGATTTTCAGGACTTTCTATAGACAGGATCATGTCATCTGAAAATAGTGACATTTTACTTCCTCCTTTCCAGTTTGGTTGCATTTCATTTCTCTTTTTTGCCTAACTGCTGTTAGAACTTCTACATGATATTGAATAACAGTTGTGATAGTGAGTATCCTTGTCTTATTCCAGATTTAAAGGGAAAGCTTTTAATCTTTCCCCATTGAGTATGATGTTAGCTGTGGGTTTTTCATATATGCTTCTTTTCATGTTGAGGAAATTTCCTTCTATTCCAATTATTCTAAGTATTTTATCAAGAAATGATGCTGAATTTTGTCAAATGTTTTTTCTGCATCAATAAAGAATTATCTTTTCTTCATATTATGATATTTTCCCTCTGTTTTGCTAATGTGTTGCATTATGTTAATTGACTTTTTATACTGAACCACCCTTGAATTCCTGGGATAAAACCCACTTGGATCATTGTGAATAATTCTTTTAATGTGCTGTTGGATTTTTTAACTAGCTTTTTTTTTAATGTGCTGTTGAACTTTACTTGCAAGTAGTTTGAGGACTTTGGCATCTATATTCATAAGAAATAATGGCCCCTAGTTTTCTCTATTTGTAGTATCTTTATCCTACTTTGGTATTAGGGTGATGTTGACATCACAGAATTAATTAGGTAGTGTTCTTTCTTTCTTAATTTTTTGGGACCATTTCACCAGGATTGGCTTTAATTCTTCTTGGTAAGATTGGTAGAATTCACCTGTGAAGTCATCTGGTCCTGGACATTTTTTTTTGTTGAGAGTTTTTGATGACTGATTCAATTTCTTTAATTGTAAATGGTCTGTTGAGATCCTACTTGGCCACTTTATATTTTGAATGTCTCTGGTCAGGAATATACCTTTTCCTTGTTCAGTTGTGTTAGGAATTAAAGCAACAGAAAGAGCAAACAGAAACTTGATTGAGTTAGCAAACCTGTTGATAACAGTTCTTCTGTTGTCTCTCTGTTTATCTTATTTTTTACAAAACTGGGGGGTCCTTTTGTATGTGGCATGACTTAGGGCTGCTGTTTCACCCTGGGTCTCTGCAGACTTCTGTGCCTGTGCCTGGTTATGCATGGGGTTCTAGTTTGCTGCTGAGTGGCTCTACAGTCTGTGTCCACAATGGGAGGGAGACTGACCACTGCCCTGGGCAGCTCGCAACAGTGCAGGACTGAGTGCGGGGGTTGGGGGGGAGGGCACTCCAGTGCATCCAGGATGGAAATTTCTTACCTGATATTTTTATTTTTCTTTGTTTCAGTATTTATGGGGTCCTTCTCCAGACTTTACCATCCTCCAGAGTACACAAGTGGTATTTGTCCTTTTATGTGCTGATTCTCTGGAGAGGCTTTTTCAGGGGATATCTTATACCAATATGTTGATGACATCACTCATCCTCAATACCCATATATTTTTATACCTATTTAATTTTAATAGTATACACACACTATTCTTACACCCTTTTGTTCCACCACATTTTTGCAGTGCTTATTGCAAATTGCATCTTTATACATTGCATATTCCAAAGCATAAATTTATCATTATGTCTATGAATTTACATTTTAGAATCTTTGAGAAGTAAAAAGTAGAGTTACATAGCAAAGAATCAAGTGACATTGAAACTTATAATTATTGATAGGCTTAACTTTACTTTTTCATTCTACTTTGATGCACTGTCTAGTATCCTTTCTTTTCATTCTGAAGAACTGTCTTTACTATTGCTTGGAGGACGTCTAGTGATGAACTCTCTCAGCTTTGTTTATCTGGGAATGTCTTAATCTCTTCCTCATTCTTTTATGCTAACTGTTTAATTTACTTAGTCTGCTCAGTGACCCAGCTCAGGTCCATCCATGCTTGCTGGGGACATTTGAGGCACAATCAGCCACACAATGTTGAACCTTTGCTGCTACTGAGAGCTCAGGGATCAAACCCACAGCAAGCTCACAACCTCCACACAGTATACAGAGAAAGTAGACTCTGGCCAGAGATAACATCTGATTCCACAATTCATCATGCCCATGTATAATATTTCCACACATCACCCAGTAAATATAAAATGATATTAGCTGTAACCATGCTCCTGGATCACTTCCACCCTTATTTCCCTAAAAGATGCAACCACCATATTTGCATCAATACTGCAAACCCATTCCCAATTTGTTAAATATGGTGAAAAATCACATCTCTAGTGCTGAAGGGTCCCTGGATCTCCAGAAGCTGAAGTGGAGGGGCTGGACTGTCCAGAGCCCAACTGTGGCTCAGGAGACTGCTATCAAGAGCCAGTGAGCTGGGCCAGGCAACATGGGAAGTAGCTCAAGAAGCTGACTCCCTCAGCATCTCCTCTCTAAGACTCTGCTCCCATCTCTTCCCAGCCCGACATGCTGCCAGGATCAGGAGCATTGCAGGGTGAGCAATGGCTGCTGCGGGGACAAAGCCAGGAAATAAGGCCATCTCTTCCCACTCTCCCGTCTGAGCCACTTGGTCCCAAAGGCAGACAGATCTAGGCAAAATGTCTGGAAACCTAGTGAAAAAGAAGCTTCTGGGACTTCTGACTGAGGGGCCCACCTGAGTATAACTGATAGTAGCCAGAATATGACCATTCCAGAAGGTAAGCCTTCTTTCTTTCCAGATCCCAGCCTCTTCCTGTGCCTGCAGGTGACTGGGTGCTGCAGGCAAACAAGATGATTACCAGAAGCTCTCAGCTGGTCTCCAGCATGCATTTCCAGAATATGAGGTGAAGAGCCCCCTCCTGTAGGTGTCATCCCCAGTTGGTGAACAGAAAGTAGTCCTTCCGCTGACCCCTGGCCAGCTCGACCACACCTCACTAAGGGACTCTTCCAGACCCAACTCCCTCAGCCATGCTGCAGGGAGGGCAGGACCCGGAGTATAAGGAGATCACTGCCCTTTCACCCATAGAGCGCCTCCTGGTTGCCAGTCTCTGCCTCGTCCATAGTCCCTGTGCACATAGCTTGATGAAGAGTCCATAGGTAGAGTAACCCAGGGGCCTGCCCAGCATGCCCAGTCATGCCATTAGTGTAAGCAGGAGCCACCCAGAATCCCCCACTGTCAGGGAGTTCCCTGGTAGTCCCAGGTAACAGCTTCCTCCTGGCCTGGAGCCAGGCTTTTCTCTCTTCACAGCTTTCAGGTGGGTTTTGGGTTTAGAAACAGTAACCAGGACTGAAAACCTGGGAGATGCATTTCCCTGGTGCTGTGCCCACTTGCCATCTGGGGACGTATCAAGGATGGCTTGTTCCAGGGGACATATCAAGGACGGCTTGTTCCACTTCTAAGCAAACTGCCAATCCACGGGAAGTCTGGATAGTCCTGCTCTCATCAGGAATCATGCAGAGGGGGCAGTGCTGGCTGTGGTACATGCCCTGCAGGGGGTTAGGGATGGACGCAGATGGGCAATGCTGGCTGTGGTACATGCCCTGGAGGGGCTGGGATGGACACAGAGGAGCAACGCTGGCTGTGTTACACGCCCTGCAGGGGGTTAGGGATGGATGTAGAAGGGGCAATGCTGGCTGTTGTACACGCCCTGGAGGGGCTGGGATGGACACAGAGCAGACAGTGTCGGCTGCCCCACCTAGCAGAGCAAGTCCCATCAGTCCGTACTGCTTTCTCAAATGAAGGGGTCCGTATTACTCTTCTGAAGTTATAACCACTTGTATCTATGCTCTATGCTCTTGCTAGCTAACTCTAAAAGGTACTTTTCTTAAATTTCTAATAAGCATTTAATAAATGTGTTAGCCACTGTCGACCTTGGGAGCTGCCTAAAAATCAGCATCTGGTTGCTTCTTCAGTTTCTGCTGCACTTAGCATGAAAGTGCCCCTAAATTAAAATATATGAAATATATTTCGGTTGTAAAACACTATTCCCAGTCTTCCTGGCACTGTTTCCTCTAATCCAGAACTATATGATCAGATCTGACCTCTCAACAAAATATACCCACTCAGCACAAGCAATGGAGTCAATAAAGTGACGTCATCGATCAATGAAAAAGATTTGGAAGAAGCCTTAATTAAGGAAACAACTGCTGATACAAATTATGTTCCTGATGTATCGATATAGCTCATGGCATGAGGGTGGGCAGGTGAGCTCTGATCAATGGCCCAATATTGTTCCTTTCATCTGGGACCACATCCTCAGACAGGTAAGGGAATCCTTAAGTCATGAGCATGAGTTCAACCACCCATCCACCATGACATGGTCCCCAGTTTGTATTTATTTCCCCTCTGTTTTTTTCAGCTCTTAAAGTGTTGGTCAATGACTCAGATTTTTTCTCTTCTCTTGCAAACTTTGACATTTTTTCTTGACATCTTCAATAGCCAAATAATAAATTAAAGTCTACTACACTTTTATTTTTTGGAATGGGCATGCTCCAGCTCAACAGGCGAGAATTCTTGCCCCTGAGCCACCGTTGCACTGCCCTTAAAGTCTACTATATAAATTCAAAATCTTATTTGTCTTACCATTATCTGATAATTGTTCTCTTAATGAGCCAGACAAATAGCCACCAATAGGAAACTTCAGAAAGCTTTTGCTAATTATAGCAAGATCATGATCAAAGCTGAAATTACATATCCAAGTGAAAATAACTCACTCACCTTAGAAAAAACTATTTAAAATTGACAGGATTACAAAACTAGAGGAATGAGTAGTGGAGGCAGGGAGGAGAGGAGTGAGGGCAGGGAGGAGATAAGAGGAAGGCCCTTTAAATCCTCGGGCAGGGCACCTCAAACGTCGGAAGTCAATAGCCAGATTCCACAAGTGGTCCTCGGAGACGTGCTTTAAAGAAACATCAATCTGCTGTGTCAGCGGTGTGCAGCATAGAGCTAATGGACCTTCAAAGATCAATATTCAAAGTTGCCGGGTTTAATGTTTGAAAATCTACTTCACCCCACCAGCTCTGCAGGTCAGATGAGCATCTGCTGTTAAACAATCCGTTCTACCCACCACTTGGAATTGCAGAGATGCTATGGTGATACGGGTATTTTCTATCTCTTTGTCCCTTTAATTGTGGGAAGAAAACACTCCTTCTTAGGATGCTCGAGGGAAATCTGCAGCTCAGCTGAGCTGGTCATCTTGCCACCCATCTTATTTCAATGTCAGGTGTGTAAGGAAGTCACACGCGTTCCTGTCCCAGTGACATCATAATGCACATCTGGGTAGGGATGTGTGCCAGGGATCTATGCTCTTGGCCATGCAAAAGAGAAACTATAGAGTGAAGGTCCACTTCTATTTGAGCCAAGGCATCAGAGATGTTCCAAATAAAGCTCAGATTGGAAAATATAATTTTTTTAGCATATGGAAGTCATTTGGAAGTTATAACTTCTAAGAGTATAGTTACAGTATAGTTCTGATTATTATTAAATTCTGTTGAACTTGAGGGAGAGACAAGTAATAGAAATTTAGGATTTATTGGTGTCACTTTAGGTTGACATTATACATGTGCAATTGAGTATCTGATCACTGGTTATCCCCACATGCCTAAATAGCCCTCATTTTGAAAATGTTACAGTGGTAAGTTACCTAATTGCACGCATACAGTGTCATAGATGAGTAAGGAGGGAAGGGGGCATGAGGATGTATTCAAATGATATTTCACTTTCTCTTTCTTCCTTATGAGAGTAAAGGAATATTAAAATGAGGTTATGAGTATAGCAATTTTTGAAATTGTTTACTGTCAATTCAAGGATGGATCAAAAACACAAAACTAAACTAAAAATCTCATGTCTTTATTTTATAACAAAAAAGAAGGCTGCTGAAGATTCCTTCCAGGCCTTTCCCAATCTGTCTGACTGGTTTACACTGGGAGTAAGAATGATGGTGAGCATTTGCCAATCGCAATTTCTAAATCCATGAGCCCAGCAGAAGCTAAAAGTAGAGGGTAAAAACTCATGTGGAATCGGCAATGGTGGATGTGCTGGAAGCGGATAACTCTTATTATCAAGGAAAAGTGTTTACTTTTAAATACACCTGTCTAATATACATTATGTATCTGAGACTCTATCACTCTCAGTGGGCCTCAGTGTCTGAGCACAAGATAGGGATCCAAGTTTACCAACACTCAGCAAAAATAGACGAGTTGTTGCAGTTTATTATTAAGAATATAAACAACATGCAGACATTCAGAGTCAAAGTCTAAGGCCATCGTCCAGCTGATATTTCTGTTTGTCTGAGAATGGTATGTGGGCTCACACACCCTCTAATCTGGAATCTATCACCAGGAGGGATTGGTTGAATATTTGAAAATGAAGGTCAGAGATTGGATAGGCCAGAGGAAGTCAGGAAAATAAAGAAAAAAAGTCAGGCCTAAGTGTCATTACTCCTCCACCATCCAATGGAAAATCATACTTGCTCCAAAATGACATTTAAACACACCGGTAGCAGGTCTAATGGAAATACATAAACTCAGATGTGTTGGGCTCAGAAGCTGAGCCAGGAGATGTATTTGACAAATACATTTTGTCTCCATGATGGCTCCCCATGTGCTGTTACCCCAATAAATCACGACTCCTGAAGGTCACATCTGAACACCCGCATGGCTCAGCAGCGCCTCTTCCTCTTTGCCCCCTGTGATGAAGGTGGGAATTAATGAAGTGCCTGGGAACCAGCGAGCTCCCTCATCATGAGGCTGCTGCAGGGAAGCCTGGACCCTGCCAGGGTACGCCCAGCCCCGTCCACAGGCTGCCCACGCAGAGGCAGGGGCCGGGAGGCTCCAGGGGCCCTCTAATGACACCTAAACTGCACACCCTAGCTTTACGTTTAGAAATGGTATTTCAAGGGTAACCACTGCCAGCTGGAGGTGACAACATTATGTCTGGGCTTTCAAAATTCCGCGTGAAGAGGCATCTCCAAAGAAGGGAAATTAGCTGAAGAATTTGACGTTCATTGGTCCTTAAAAACAAGTCATTGCTGAGCATTTCAGTCTGTGAGGAAGGAAGGGAGCTGATATTCTATGCCAGGGGCTCTATTTCTATTTCTGGGAGGTTTGGGGGAATGCAGAGACACGTGAGGATTATTTTTGGGGGCAGATTTTTTAATTTACAGCAGTCGGGAAGAGGCACGCTTGTCTGGCATATGAGTGAGTTGTCAGCCAAACTCCCTTGAACAAGAGGATTTCCAGGGGCCTGTGCTACCCCGAGACCCTGGACAGGGAGACCTGAGCTCTGTTCTCATTTCTGGAATATGGTTTTGGCAGATTACTTCATTGCTCAGAGTGCAGAAGCCCACCATGTAAAATGTCGATGATAGTAATCGCTGCTAGCAGCAGGCTCCATAAAGAAAATGCATTTACTTGTATATTTGTACAGTATTAACAACTATAATTTAAACGTGTATACACCTAAACAAGCACATATCATGTCCACCTCTTCATAAGCAACACGTCATTTAAATGCAAATTGCTATTACTGTTTTGCAAATAATTTGAGAAAGAAGAATGGTTGCCCAAGGAAAAATAACTATCTCTTGTCAGCATTTTGTAACCTGTGAAAATTTAGCTTTGTATGTAATTTGGGTGTACATAAGATAGTACATTTTCTTTTCCACGGCTTCCATCATTAAATACTAACTGCAATTTGGGATGGGTTAATTGGATGATAATTCTTTTTGGGCTACTTGAGTCCTGAATGTGCCGCTCAAGGATTGAGCTGCAGGTTCTGGATTCAGCAGACCGAGAAGTGAGCCTGCGGAAATGCCAGGCAGAGGCAGTACTGCACGGAACCTGCAGCTGGTCCCATAGGCGGAGGGGTCTATCGTGGGAAAGAGTAAGGGGTGCATTTTCCAAAACCTGACTCTCTAACGTATCCTGCCTGGGCTGGGCTCTCCATCGCCTTGTGTTCAATTAGAAGGACAGTTAAAACAGGGAGTCTCTAATTTCTCTTTGCTATCACAGGGCACGACTCATACCATAAATAGTGGTGCCACAGATCAATCAGCCAATCACTAAACAAGCAGATACTACAGAAATCCATGGTCACATTCATTAGCATAAAGCCATATAAGAAGCTTGTAGACCCACTTATATAAGTAAACAGAATCCATGTGGAAATGATCCTATTGACAGGGAGGTGAAACCCTTGAAGACCTAGCTGGAACTTACGTAAGCAAGCGATGGAATTGGTCCTTGTTAATCAGAGCTTTTCCTTTCACCAACAATCTCATGGACCATGCTATGCTCTGAGTTCATGGATAAATGGTGGAGAGAAGACCAGCACGTTCTTCTTTAGGATGGTAAGTGTTCTCTACCCTCATTCTGCTTCCCATGAGAAGATGCACATCTTCAGCAGAGGTCCTAGGGACTCAGGGCCATGGGAATGTCTGTTCTTACAGCAGTGTCAGCATCTCTGGGGGGATAAATGGGTTATTTTTCAGATGACACATACACAGACGTACTGCTCAGAGAATTCAGAAATACCCCAAGATACCCTGTTTCTCCTTGGGAGTGTCATCATCCCCAGAGCATCCAGTTACTAGAAGGGGTGTTGTATACATCTAGTGTTTAGGGTGAAAAGCAAAGAGACAGCATTCTTTCTTCCACTCTTCATGTCTGCTCTTTTTACAGGGTCTCCAAGGAGCTACACATTGGGCAGAGCCCCTGGTGGCTCACGACCTCCTTGGTTCCTACAAGAAAGAGGGTCCAGGGAAGAAGGTGCCACTTTCAGTGGAAACAAGTGTTGGTTTCCAATTACAACGATCTTGTACTTTGGATCCGGATTTGCTGCACCTTTCTTTATAGTTAGAAACAAGCTACTTAAGAAAGAAGGATGTTTTAGTTCATCCATGAAACAGTTATGAAGAGGAGCATTTTAAGGAGTGTGACCCTGAAAAATGGATCAAAGCCCATTGAACTCAAATGGGACACTGGATATGCTTGTAAATAAAACCGCTACATGAAAAGGAAAACAAACCAAAAAAGCAAAAAGATGACCAGAAAACTGGTGCTCTCTGAACAGATGCCAGCCAACCTCTGGCAACCTAGAGGTTCAACTCCGTGCCAAGGCACCGTCATAATTCTACCCACGGTGAATCGAAACACCTTGCACGAATGTGACAGTTTGGGCCTCTCTTGGTTTTCATAACCACCGTGGAGGTGAAATGATGATCATCACCCCATTTTCAGGGGAGGAATCAAAGCTGAGATCAAGGACAAGGTCACAGTCACTAAAGCCTTCTGCATATATAAGTCAGGGTTCTCTACAGAAACAGAAGCAACAGGTGAGATCTGTAACTAGGAGATCCATAAAGGTGTGTCACACAAACATGGGAATGGAAGAGCCCAAAATCCATAGGCAGGCTGTGAAGTTCCAGTGAAGGGTTTGTATTAACTCTGTAGGAGAGGCTCACTGCCTGAAGAAGAGTCCCTCTTTTTCCCTGAAAGTCCTCAGCTGATTGGATTATCTCATTGCGGGAGGCATGCCTTGTTGATCCCAGATGTAATCAGCCAGAGATGCAATCAACTGCCTGATGATTTAATGCACCAGCCTTCTGGTTTATCAACCAGCCATGAAATAATCTTTGCAGCAACAGTCACGCCAGTGCTTGCCTGGCCAGACAACTGGGCATTATCACTTGGCCAAGCTGACACCAGAACATAATCATCAGACCGTACTCCATTGTGAGACTCAACATAATTTTTTAAAGCATTTTTTTAATTGCTCATTGCAATTTAGCTCAGTTTTTTTATCAAATTTAGTGGGTTTGGCGTACTTTTAAAGAAACCTGCAAAAAAACTAAATTATATGTGTTGAATCCATTCACATATACCCTTGTATACAAACACCAATGCACATACGCTCGCACAATCTCCCCAAGAAAACAGAAATCTGTTTGTTTTTAGCTTTACTTTGTCTCAATTTCAACTGACAGAAGTAAACGATGAAATAATGTGTCCTATCCCCAATGTTTGAAAACGTATTTATATACTTTGTGTAAGTTTTAAGACCCTGAAAAGGAGCTTAAGTATTGTGTTTTAATGTTTTTAGTATGTAAATCCATTTTTAATTGAATGCTACAAATTAGTGTATTTTAAATGCAAATTTATTATCTGCTAACTGCCAGTGAAATGTGCACAAACAGAGTTAGATTTCCAGAGAAAAATCACTCCAGCCCCACCACCAAATAAGCAGGCTCATACATCAAGGAGGCTTGGAATGTGGGACTCATGGGAACTGCCCACAGGTCCTGCTTTTGGACATCTGGAATGTGATAGGGGACAGAAGAGGGCCTTAGCTGGTGAGCTTCAGGTAACAATTCCCGGGCTGAGAGCAGTCGTGCAAGGCTGAAACCATTGCACTCAGCTAAGCAGCATGGATGTGCACCTCTTCCCGTAGCAACTAAAGAGTAACGGTGACGAGGCTCTGACTGTGCTGCTGGGCAGATGCAAAATGCTCTCCAAGACTCTGCCCTTCTTTGGGCTTTGTTGAGGTAGGCGTGGGTTCTGCATGAAACACCGTGGTGCACTCAAGCCTCCCCATGATGTGGCACATGATCCCATCTGTTGGATGCTACCACTAGGGTGCTGTCCTAATTCACCAGCGCCTCTGGCAGGGGGTGGGCGATACCCAAGAGAAGGGTGAGTTCCTTGCTTGTCAGAGGTTAGACAGCCATGCCCTTCGTTTCTGTATCCCATTCTGTCAAGGATGGCATCTTCTACTACAGACAATCTGTTTCTTCATCTACAGGATTACCCCTCCACCTTATCAGATAGGAAAGTGGCCAGGCGATGCTGCAGGTGTGTCCCAGTGCTTCAGGTGGAGGGGATGCTGCACAGCTGTGCTCCTGGCTTCTGAGACACCCGATTTGGTGGGGTTTGCTTGGGTGTCAGGGGGGATTTTTAGGTGCAAGGCTTGTTATATTCTTTCCTGCTCCGTCTGATCCTGTCCTGTCATATTCTGTTCTAATACTTGCTTTAATTATATCTTCATTCTCACTTTTGGTCTTTTGAATCACTAACAAAAGCTTTAAACAAGAGCTGCGGAGATGAAGGAGCATTCTAATGAAACAGTGGCTAACTGTCCCTAGTTGAACTCTGAATGCAAAGGGCTGGATAAATTATTGACATAGCTTTGGAACAGTCACTGTGAGTTATGCATTTCCTGTCTCTGCATGGACACTGAACACTCAGGTCCAAAGTGATGTAAAAGTCCTCTCTCCAGCAGCGTCCTATAGCTGGGGACCATTTGATGGTCTCTTAGACTTCAACAAACAGATCACCTTCCACATTCCTGAATGTTTCACAAATACTTTCCTGACGTCTTTTTCTCAAGATGTATCTCCTATAACCGCCCCAAGCTTTGTCAGAATGGAGTGGGCTGCCCAATAAAATGATTCTCAATCATCCTATCTCACATATATGATTTTGCCTCCAAATGCAAACATTCCTTAGGTTTGAGCAAACATTCGGCCACTGTGTGCTTTAGGCAAACGTTAATATAAGTCAACAGAACAGAGAAGGTGTATTGCATCCAGGTGATTTAAAATGAACTTTGCAGTTGAGATTCATACAGCTGAATTGCAACAGAGGATGTGAGGCGTGTTCCTATTTCAATGTCAAGACTGAGATGTGGCAAAAATGTCCATGTCCCCATTGAATTTGTGTCCTTAAGTATTTTGAAATGCATGCTAGGATTAAACTTGGATATTAAAAGGTGAACAGGATGTGGGAAGTTGAAAAAGGGTTAAGATTGTATTAGATGAATGTCCTGTGAAATCTAAGACAAGTATTTGTGATCAGTGATTTTCCCAACAGTGTTTAAATGGGTGTGTTCCCCACTTAGAGGTTGCACCCTTCATGTGGACAAGATCCATTTGGATTTGGCCCATAATTGTGCCAGGAGAATAATATTATCTGAGTGATTATTAAACAGATGATGGAACCATTCGAAGGAAAAGTGAAGTGAGAGCCTCTGCCACATCTTCAAGAAAGCTGGTTGGCAGTTACTTGACTTTAGTGTTTCACGAGAAATGCTTTTATTAGTAGCTATTCAACATTCCTCACAAGGAGTCAGAATGCATTCATGTTATTCTGGTGGTTATAAAAGGATGCATGAAAGCTGAAGACATTTAAAACTATCAGCAAAATCTATTTTCTCTCTTAAAAGGACTACGAAGGTAAGGGTAAAAACCAGTGTTCCTCCTTTGAATTAACTCTCTAGAGAGAAAACAAATCTCTCCAAATATGTTTCACATCTTCTTATCTGACGCTAGTAACATACTGCCAATTCCAATATTAAACCCAGACTTAATTCACTGACAAAAGGCTCTGGAAAGTTTCTCAGGAAATAGTTCCCATTCAGAGGCATCGGTGTACAATACAAGATGGGAAACTCCTCAATTCTATGACTACAACGAGTCCTGGGGACAAGAAAGAGGGCTGGCTAAAGAATGAAAACAACAGGAGAGAAAATGGAAAGCAGCAACCACTGCCTGCCCTTCACTCGCAGGCCAGCCAGAAATCCTCCCTTGGAAGGTAACGGATTTGATCAGCTTCATGATGAGGTGATCAGCAGCAGAACCTCCCACCGAAAATGCCAGCAAAGATGTGCAGGTCAGCTTGGAGGTGTTGTCCTTACCTAGAAAATAACAAAACATCACCACTCACATGATTTCAGAAGCACCTATTAGTTCAACAAGAGAATATGTTTCTAATCAGCCCTTTATTTTCTGGGGTCTTGGTTCACTCGGAATCACTGTGCAATGGCAGCGTGAATGCCTCTTGAATTTTGATCCACCCTTTGATTTGGGACTGGCTCTTCAAAGTTGCTCGACTGGAGGGTGGCAGCCTGCCTGCCAGCCTGTGTGCTTGGATGGGCTCCATCCATTTGTTCTGCGTCTATCTAATTCTAACAGGGCAGTAGTGACTGAGACATAACAATTTCGTTTCCAAGTTGGGGCAGCAGAGAGATCCAAGTCCTTGTGCAGAGTAGGGTCAGCCAGGAACATTGCCCTATGCGCATTTATCGGCATACCAGGCGTGTGTGAGGCATATAGACGACCGCACATTTTATCACTCTCACATCCAGCGCCAATGGGATCTGATGCTTTCTTGGATCACTTCCATGTGATATAAAGCCCTGACATACCTTCTACAAGGCTTCCATCATGGGTCTCGAATGGGCAAGGCTGGAGTTCTACTGGAGATTCCAAAGTTAGTGTATTTTGAAGAGATGGCCTAAGCAAGCCGTAAGTGCATGTTCCTTAGGATTTCTTTCAGCTAGGCACCAGAGTCTCTTTCAGGCTGCAAAGTTCCTCCTTCTTGATAAGCCCAGCTCCTCTGACAAATTGGATCTGATAAAATGCCTGGTACCCTCCTGATAAAATTTCAGGGATAGAACTGTGGGCGAAAGGTTTGGGTAGAATTAAAAAAAATATTTTCAGACAGCCAGATGATTCAAAATTTTGGCAATCAGATGCTGGTAAGGAAGAAAAATGGTGATATGCTTAACAGAAACCATTTAAATGCCACACGCCTTGATAATGTAATATCTCCACAACTGCTTCTGTTTAAAGCTAATAAAAGTAAACATCAGACATTCCCGTCCTTTCCTATCAAATTTATTATTTTGAGCGACAAAATGACAAAATGATTAGCAGTTAATAAGACCTTGGTTTAAAAGATTGACTGACATGGCATTACTCATTTAATTTCCGCTTCTCTGAGCGTTTTTTTCCCTCTTCCTTCCAGCACAGAGGGAATTAATATTATCACATCAAAGACTTTCCTTTAAATGGGCAGAAAAATCATTTAAAAGGACACAGGCTGTGATTATTCAGACGAGGTTATTTGCACCTTGTATATATAACAATATCATGGTACAACTTCATTTCACTCAAATTGCTGTCAGTCACTAATAGAAGAAATTTGCTTCCCTTTTATCAGCACTATTGTGTGGTGTCAGATGGGGGGAGTATTAAATGCGAAATCTGATAAGAGGCATATGAACATTGGGCAAGCAATGCATCACGTGGTGGCAGGCTGATTTCTAGACTAATGTGCAGTATGTAAATCCTTCATCTCGTGTCTTTTTCTATTCTTTGTTTTCTTCCATTCCCCATTTTTTCTTAAAGACACGTACACCTAGAGAGATAAGTACCAATCTCTGTGGAATTCAGGATATAATTACATGATGCAGTCTTGGTATTTTCTTTCCCTTCATTCTGAACCTTGGCACACAAACTACACCAGAGCAATGAACGCCTACAGAAGTGTGTCAGATTCTGTAGAATGGTCATGTCCATGGGTGAAATTATGAGTAGCCCAGTGCTTGGACCAAGCGAGAGCCAATGATCTATTAACATTTAGGTCTTGACGGATTGAATGATTCCCCTCTCCCGCTGCAACTGTGTTAGACTTACATAACAAACAGTTCACTCGTCAAATGTTCATTCTTTCTTCTGAAAACCTGAGGGGGGTATGGCTGGCCGGTGGGTGGAAGGTGGGGGGTGAGGGGTGAAAGACCAACCACCAGCAGGAGATAGGAAACATCAGTCACGGAGGTCGGGCACTCGGTTTCCACGGCTCCAGGTGGATTAAAGAACGCATGGCCTGAGGGAGGGGGTGGACGGGCAATAAAATAATATTGGAACAGAGTGCCCCCATGTCAAAAAGTTTGAAGACAAGCCTTGTTAATTCGGGAAACTGCAGAGTTAGATTAGTCCAGGCCGGGTGAAAGGCAGGGCTACATAATGTGCGAGCAAGATGAATTTCCCCTCGCCTGCTCCGATATGCCAGTCACTGACAGAAGACTGCTGTGACTGGTTCATTAAAATGTCCAACTCACAGGAAATTTTAAAAATTTATAGTGCTTCCTCTGGACAGAGGGGTCAAGTTCAATGGGCAGGAGAAAACAGTAAGCTACCTCACGGAATCATTCATTAATTAGGATTCAACAAATTAACATTTTTAACAAAAATTAAGACAATTGTGATGACTTCAGACTTATAATCTCAAATTACAGAAATAGACTAAAATTCTTCCCTCCATGGGACAGATCTCTGCTGGAGATCCAAGCATTTTGAGATGATGGCTAGCTCTCTGGCATTGTGCATTCCTGAGACTTCAGTACAATTCCAGGTCATGACAAGATGGCAGAGCATCTCCGTTATGGCTCTCATGTGTCAGTTTAAAAGTAAATGGATGTATGGTATGTGATTCTCGCAAGCAGTGGGGACAACTAAACCAATGGGCTGAGCTCTTGATCTTGGGGTTCGCACCTATGAAACTTATTCTTGCAAAGGAGAGGCTAAGCCTACTTAAAATTAGGTCCAAGAGTCACCCCCAGAAACCTTTTTTGCTGCTCAGATGTGGCCTCTCTAAGCCAACTTGGCAAGTGAACTCACTGCCGTCCCCCTCTCTATGTGGAACATGACTCCCAGGGGTGTAAATCTTCTTGGCATCATGGGACAGAACTCCTAGAATGAGCCAGAACCTGGCATCAAGGGATTGAGAAAACCTTCTTGACCAAAGGGAGAAGAGAGAAATGAGACAAAAATAAAGTTACAGTAGTTGAGATATTTCAAATACAGTTGAGAGGTTGTCCTGGAGGTTATTCTTATGCATTATATATATATCTGTTTTTAGTTCATGGTGTATTTGAGTGGCTAGAGGGAAGTACCAGAAACTGTTGAGCTGTGTTCCAGTAGCCTTGATTCTTGAAGACAATTGTATAAAGATGCAACGTTTACAATGTGACGGCATGATTGTGGAAACTTTGGGTCTGATATTCCTGTTATCCAGGATATGACAGATGAGTAAAAACATATGGATAAAAAATAAATAAATAACTAATAGGAGACAAGGGCAAAATAAATTGAGTAGATGGAAATACTAGTGGTCAATGAGAGGGAGGGGTAAGGGGTATGGTATATATGAGACTTTTCTTTTTCTTTTTCTTTCTTTTTCTAGAGTGATGCAAATGTTCTAAAAAATGATCATGGTGATGAATACACAACCGTGTGATGATATTGTGAGCCATTGATTGTAAACCATGTATGAACTGCTTGTGTGTGAATATTTTTATTACTCAATAAAAATATTTTTTAAAAAAAGTAATTGGAATTGTGGCTTAGTTTTAATGTTGCAGAATGACCATCCAGTTTCCTTCTGATTTAACTAGCACTGACTAATAGCTGAACACATAAATATCGCCTTCCCATGGGTGCGTGCACTTTTCTTAGCACGTTTGCCTTCTCCAGGCGTGTACTTTCCTAGGGTGCTCAGGCTCTAAGTGACTACTTTGTTCTAAGAAAATGTCCAGCTAGAGTCTAGTTGGGGTTTTCAACCATGACATTTCAGAAGACCTCAATGGTCCACCTAGCTGGAGACCATAAACACGCCGTTAGGACTCCAGCAACACGGAGAAGCCCAAGAAAGAAAACTTAGCTCATAACACATCCTTTTCTTTAAGACTCTTCTTCAGTTCACTGGCAGCCTACACAATTACAGTCATGCATGACGTTTACTGTTCAGAGTTAACCATTTTTGGAAAACAAACAATACATAATTTTTGACAAAACATACTTCTAGACAAAATTTAACTTAACCCTCCTCAAAAATATGGTATCAAAATGAAAAGTTCTAAAGAGAAAATATCTTTTTTAAAGTCTGCTGAAGCTCTTGATAATCTAAGTATTAATTCAGCTTTTATTCATTCCTTACATTTCAGACACATACAATAGCATTTGTTTACTTTAATATAAATACTATATTAGCTAAACGGTTTGAATAAGTGCTGTGATATTTAGCTAGCAGCCAGAACTGAGTGAGAAATTACAACAATCTGGCTCAGAACAGTGCTGCAGAAACTCATCTCTGGGAACCTTGGAGAGAAAAGGGAAACTGCCTGTTACAATTAGCAATGTACCATACAAAATAAGCTGACAGTTTATGGAAAATCTCTTTGAATACACAGGACAATGTAGCAAATTCATGGAAAAGAAGAAATAAAATTTAATAATCATGCCAATGTTTTGAAGAAAAGATAGTTAAGTCTTTCCAAATGGCAAAGACTTGAGGGCTAAGGAAAGCCCAGGTCCCTTCTCAGACCTTGCACTGACCTGTGAACATGGCCCTGCCCTTTGCCAACAGACGGACAGACAAAGACAGTCTTTCCCTCCAAGGACATAAAGCAGACAATCCTGGTGAGCAGAAAGTCTCCCCCAAACCCCTGCATCAGGCAATTCTTGCGACATTCCACATTTATATTGCACTTCATAGCTTATTAAATGTTCTAACACACATTTTCGTAATTGAAGCTGCTTTGTTCTCAGGAAGTTTGAAGTCCTCACAGTTTTTAAGTTTATGGAAGAGAAGGTTTTCCCCAGAAAGGTAGGATATACTTTCAATGATGGGGATAACAGAATTTCACCATATTGTAACTTTTCAAGGAGAAAGTACTGCAGACTCTGATGTTTTTAATCATCCCAGGGAAATTAAAAATCTAAATAGTCTACAATTCACTGGTCTCAGGAATGAGAGCAGAGGCAGCAGAAGGGGAACCAGATTCAATGAGCATCAGGTATCGTCCTGGAAATCGATGGACATGTGAACCTCCAGGGGAGGAGTGGATGGAGGGTGTAGAAAGCTGCTGAGAACACAGATAACATGGACACTGAAAAAGGGCCTAGGAGTCTTCCATAAATGGGAGCACGGTTGCTGCTAGGGAGCAGCCCAATGACTTCCCTGAAGCAGTGGTGTTGACCCAGGCTGCGGTGGGGTGAAGTCTATTGGAGGCACACAGAGGGGTTTAGAAGTCTGCCCAGGTCAGAAGAAACAGGTGGGAACAGCACTGGGGTACAGAGTCAAGGGAGGTGTGCACGTCTGCTTGTTTGCTTGCTTTTAGAAAGTAGCTGCTCGAAAAAGGAAGTTTCCAACAGTGAAAGAGAGACAGAGAGACCATCAGGAGAGGAGAGGTCGAGGGGGAAACTGCAAACAGGCTGCTGTGATGACAACACAGCAGTATGTCTGGCAGTCTCCTTTCCTTGCTCCCTCCACAATCTCACCTGGGCAGATGTATGACAAGGCAGTGTCTTGTTTAGTTTCCATCAGGAACAGGGTTACCAGGTCCTCTTTCTGAAAGAGAAGCAGAGAAAGAGAGGGGGAGAAGTCCGAAGGTCTTTATTCATATGCCATGGAATCCAGGGTTCTGAAGGAGGAGAGTGAGTTGAGGAAGGGACTCAGCAAGGGGACGGTCACAGGTTAGAGGAAACTCTGTTAGCACTCAGATCAGTCTAGGGAAAACGTGCTCATGCCTGCTGGAGGCTAAGAGCATGTAGTCAGAGCGGAGGCTGGAAAATCTGATGGAAAGTTATAATTAAATAGCAGCCCAGCAAGGATAGCTACTAATGACGTCACCAATCTTTCATTTAGTGTCCAGAATGTTGTTGAAATCCATCATATTTGTGCCTTTCATCTCAGATCCCTTTTGAGAAATCAGTGGCAGTGAATGAAAAAATAATAATAACATCTGGCCTTATAGACAGAAGGTACATAATGAGAGAAGGACTCTATATATGAAGTAATAATATCTCAAGTTTTCCTATTTCAATCACTATCTCAATGCCTGGCACTTTGATAAGTCTTCCTAGAAACTCATACATAGTAACCATAAAGATTCCCATACAAAATTGACCAATCTACAAGTTTCCATCATGATAATGGTGCTGAGCTAGTGAAAATATCCAAAGAAATGCAGCATGGCTAATTAAACCCACCCTACATCTTAACTATCACCAGAAAGGCAGGGAGGCTATTTAGGGGCACAACAGCCTAGAAACACTTACAGGTACTTTCAAGAAAGTCTTGATCAAGGATCCTTTGTATTTAGTGGATTCCAAGAGCTAGGTCCTCCCTCCTCCACTAGGTAATTTGCTCTCACCTTTCTCTCCATGGATGCAGATTAGCCTTTGCCCAGCCACGGAAAGCAGGTGGCTCTCTCCTGCCACCAGCGTTTTCCCACTAGAACTGGCGGACGTTGCTCAGTCTTTTAAGCTGTCATTTGTGGTCCCTGGGTGTCCAATCTGTTAAATGAATTGGCCATCTATTGTTCCGACTTGGAGCTGCTGACCTGCTTGTCTGGGCTTGTCATTTTCTGCTGCGGCCCCCCATCTATTACCGGGATGCATGGCCCCCCGGTTCCCACACTGTAAATCAGCCCAGGGAGATGGCTTGCCCTTTCTCCCTGCCTGTGACACCATCTCCACCACTCAGTTTGCAGCTGATACATTTAGGTCAGTTCACCACAGTCAAGCTCTCAGACAGCGCAAAATAGGGGTGGCCGAATGCAAGGTCTGTGGGAAGTTTTCTGGGGGAGTTTTGCATTTTGTTTGGCTTTTTTTTTTTTTTTTTTTTTACATGGGCAGGCACCGGGAATCTAACCTGGGTCCTCTGGTATGGCAGGCAAGCATTCTTGGCCCGCCCTTGTTTGGCTTTACTTGAATTACTCATCCATTTCTTTCTTCTGAGGCTACCACAGACTTTATTGTGTTTTAAGTTTTAATTGTTGACTATGTCACACATTTCTCTATTGATTCCATTTCAAGTCCATCAGGCATGCATTTATTCTCCTTGCTTGCGGGCCAGGTGGGAGAGGGAGAACTAGGGGTACTAGAAGTGGAGGGAAGCACTGATGTGCGTGAATTTTCGGTACCATCCCATGCAGCTGCCCAGGCCACCTTTCCCTCCCATGGGCTCTGTCCAGTTGCTCAATTCTGTGCTGAATTCATTTTCACTTCTGCCCGGGGCCTTAAAGGACTGTGTTTCAGCATTTTCTTCCTGGGGCATGAGCTGAAAGTTCTTATACCGAACAGGCCACCATCCTGAGGCCCACCAGCACCGCTGCCGTCCCGGGCTTTAACACGCTGCCATTTGCGCACAGCAGCCTGGCGAGGGGACTTCAGGATGCCCACTTCACGGTGGCAAAGCTGAGTAGGAGAGCACCCAGCACGTCAACAGGGGCCAGGCGGAGGCTCAACCTGCAGCAGGGTTGGGCAGCAACAGCTGACCTGGAGGAGACCGCGGCTCAGACAGCCTGGCCGAAAGCTCAGCAGGTCGACACGATGTGCCACTGTTAATCCTCATTTC
>PVIY010019936.1:0-44944 GCA_004026745.1 Myrmecophaga tridactyla
AATATTTGAAATTCTCAGAGACATAAGAGAAAGAGAAGATGTCATTTTTGTCTGCATGCTTCTCATGTACGTATGGCTCCCTGTGAGCTGGGATCAGGAAGAAACAATGACACATGCCAACTCCCCCCCTCCCCAAAATATCCGTTCAGCCATGCAACCTCAGCCTCTAATGCAGGCAATGTTTTTGTTTCACTTACCCCCTGCTCTGAGCTGCCTCTCTGATTTGCTTTCAGATTTTAATGCACTGGGGATTTGATAATTTGATTCTGTGTTTAGCACATCTGATCTTCAGAGTAATCGCTTTCATTGGCTCAGCCACAATCTCATGGGGCCCTCCGCATGCCTCCAGATTAGCAGTTATTTTACTGTAAGATGTATAATAAAACCAGAAATGTTATAGCCGGGTCATAAATTAATCTCCAAACTGCCGTCGACAATGCATTCCTCTCATCCAACTCTGTTCCCAGGAGTGATCTGGGTTGGAGAAGACAATGCATCACAATGGATAAGAGATGCTAAGAATCTGGAAACCTGGAATACTGGCTCCAGTTCTACCCTGCAACCTTAGGTAAGGCAATGTCCCATTTTGGGTCTTAGCCTCCCCAACTATAAAATGGGAGAATTGATCCAGATGCTCTCTTTGGAGGACGCACAGCAGGGTGAGAGGAAGGTAGAAACTGAAGTCCCTCAGACTTGAATTCAAATCCTCACTCTGCCATTTACCCTCTCAGTGACTTTGCACATGTTACTAAATGTCTCAGAGCCTCATATTCGTCTTGTGTAAGATGGGGGAGGGCGGATACCAACTCCTACCTAGGCCCCCTTGTTCCCCTCTCCTACTTTCCACCTTCTCACCATTCTCTCTTCTGCCATAGTCCTTTTGCACAAGCTGTTTCTGTTCACGGAGTGCTCTTTCTACCTTTGCCACCAAACTGGCCATGCTTCAGCCTCAGCTCAAGCCTCATTTCCTTAGTGAAGCCTCTACTTAATTCCAACCACATCAAACACTCAGTAAATACTCTTACACAACTGTCAGAGTTGCAAATTTATATCTGAATGATTATTGGATGAATAAGCTAAATCTCCAACACAACTGCAAGTTCCATAAAAGCAGGGACCTGTTGCTTAGCACCTAGCAAGCAAAGTGCCTACAGAAATATTCATAATGAATATAATAAAATCTAACAATGACTGACATTTATAAAGTACTTTCCATGGATGGGCGCTTCCCAACAGTCCTGTGAATTAGGTTATTATAATTCCCACTTAACAAATGGGAAAATTGCATCACAGAGAGGTTAGGTAATTTGTCCAGCATCACACAGCTAGTCACTGATTAAACCCTGGAAGTCTGATTACTGGTAGACTATTTAAAGCCTTTCACTCACTTGATAAATGATGTGAGGTTCAGGGAGCATATCTTTAAGCAAGGAGGCTGGCATTTTATAAGCACTCAGTAATAATAATAATAATAATAATGAAAATAATAACTAGTTGCAAACAGATGTTGAGTGCTTATAATGTGTCTAATTTAAGGAGTTTTACATGAACTAATGCATTTTATCCTTCCAACAACCTTAGAAGGGAGTACTACCATTATCCTCATATAACAGAAGAGGACACTGAGGCTCACTCAAGTTCATTGGTTCATAAGTAGTGGAGCCAATATTGAGCCCTGGTCCATCTGAAGCCAGAGTGTGGGAAACCCCAGCTCATCCCCACCTCAGTAGAGCCAGACCAAATTCTCCACTGTGCTGAGAGGAGGATTTCCACCCTCAGTTCTGCTAGGGAGAAGGCCCTTGCATGGACTACCCAGCTAATTAGGGTGGACAGAACCTCCCTCTGGAGGCCACAAACCCAGTGCCTGCCTTGGGGCCTTGGCCAAGGAAGCTGCACTGTGCCCTGGGAGGGATGGCTGGGCAGTGACTCACGGGCAGCCAGGGAGGAGACAGTCAGTAGGACCTAAAAAAAGACCTGAGACCACAAAGTACACACACGTATGATCACCAACCCATAACCCGCATCACCAACGGCAAGCCCTGACCTCCACCCCGCACCCCGCAGGCTGCACTGGCATCCTGTCGGGATCCTCCCCTTGTCCTTACTGCCGTGCTTCTGCTGCAGCTCAGAGCACAGACACTGGAGCCCAAATCCCAGCTCTGCCGCACAGGGACTGTGCAGTCTTGAACCAGTCCTTGGTAAAACAGGGATAAGAAACACTCACTTCAAAAGAAGAGTGTGAAGACTAAATGAGGTTCTCTGAAAGGCACAGCACAGCACCTGGCTCAGCAACTGTGGATAAAATGCTGGGAATGGTAGAGGAGAGAGAAAAGGCCATAAGACCATCTGCCTGAAGCACCCACTTTTTTAAATTCATATTTTTCCCTTCCCTGAGAGTGTCATACCTAGTCACTGTCAATCCATATTGACAGCATCATCAGGATGATACTGACATTAAATAAAAATTTAAAAATAAAGCTATTAAGTGCATACCATATACGAGGTACCAGTTTCTTAATGATCACCAAAACTTTATGAAGCAGTTCAAATCCAGACTGCCTGGATTGAATATGACCCCATCAGAGCACCTCCCTTCCCTGACATTGACTGGACGCTGCATGAATAAGAAAATAACTTTGACTGTGTTCATCTACTAAGACTTTAGAGCTTATCTGATATCACAGATAGCATTATCCTAATACAGAAATAGGTACTAGGAGTGGGGTGCTTACAATATATGGCATTGGCTTAGAAGTCAGATGATAGGTAAAAAAAAATTACAGGTTGGAAACCAGAGACCCATGTTATGCAGTGGTAGCATGTTTGATTAAACTGGCATCTATGATAAGCTAGAAGGCAGAACTTATGTCTTCTTAGTCTCCAGGTATAGAGAAAGAGGTTAATCAAGTTACTGATTGCCATCAGCTGAGTTTAGCAAGGTGTTGGAGGAAGAGATGGGCTGAGGCCGAAATTAGCCAGTTTACAAGTAAAAATGGAAAGAAATAATGGAGAGATGGAAAAGACAACTATTTCCAGGCCTCAAACAATAAGAGAAAAGACTGAGAAGATTTTTAAGTGAAATAAATGTCAGAATAAGGCCTAGGTGGAAGGCTTAGGGAAACTGCTGTTAAATTGAGAAGAAAAAAAAAAAAAAAAAGAGAGGTATAGGGCAAGCAAGCAATGAAATAATCCAGGTTTTAGAGTTAAATCTAGGAAATACCTTTGGGTGTGGCTCCTAGTACATCAGAAGCCATAGATAAAAATCCTGGTAACCTGTTAGGGTAATTGTATTGTTAAAATCTATAAACCTGGATTTTTAAAGTCTTTGTTGCAGCATTGAAACAATCCTTGGGTCCCTAAATGCTCGAGAGCAGGAATAGGTTATAAAGGAGACCATATTCCCTGTTTGGGACTGAATAATAGCCATGCTCAGGTCCCAACCTTTGTTCCTATAGGTGTGGTTCCATTGTCAATTAGATCTCTTCAAGATGCTACTTCAGATAAGGTGTGGCCCGACTGAATCAGGTGCGGCTTTAATCTGGCAACTGGAGTCCTTAATAAGCAGAGTGAAAGTCAGATAGAGAGAAAGACGCCACCAGGAACAGCCAGAAGCTGAAAGTTCACGGTATTCAGAAGAGAAAGGAGAAGATGCTGCCATGTGCATTGCCATATAATGGAAAAGCCAATGATTCCAATGCCTGTGAGCCAACCAGAAGAGATTGACCCAGGAGGAAGCAAGACTTCTAGTCTCTGAAACATTGAGCCAAAAAATTCCTGTTGTTAAATCAACCCATTGTATGATGTTTGTTTTGGCAGCTAGGAAACTAAAACACTCCCCAACACCCCCTTTAGGTGTGGCAGAGAAGAATAATGGACAAGGAAAATCTTCCCACAGGGCAGAGCCAGGAGCATGGAGAACAATGAGTAAGGAAATTCCTCCCAGAGAGCAGAATCAGGGCATAATCAAGGAACTTCACCCTCTGCCAGGACACAGCTACACAATGCTTGCTTGGCAAGATTTCACAACTACTAAGGACCAGAGACTTGGGTGTGTGTTCCATTATTACCTTCTCCACATGGAAGTTTGATTGGGATTATTTTGTCCGACCCACCCTGATCCAATAATGTATATGGAGTGGAACAGCTGATAAGTTTTCTCTTTGGTCATGTATCCCTGGACCAGGGGGATCCACACTCAGTCCATGGAGAAGGATCAGCATCCCTCAAAGATCCTAAATCTCAAGTTGGAAGCAGTGATTGAACGTTACTTGGGTTTTCTCCTTCAGGGAAAGAGGACTGTGTTTTGTCTGTGAGAAGGAGGATGCCTCCAGATATTGGGTGGTCAGAGAGTCAGACTGTGACATAGAAAGGGAGCTGTCCACCAAATATGCATGGTCCTCTTCCACAGTATTGAATTCTTGCCAGGAAGTGGTGCCCATCTAGCTCCCTTAGAATCTAGGTGGGGCCAGATAGCTGGCTGTGGTGATGACATATGGGCATATGGGCACAGGTGATGCAGACGCCTTCCCCCACACTCACTTTCTTCCCCTAAACACTGGCTGCCTGAATGGCCAAAGAAGGCCCTGAAAACCACATGCTGAAGATAAAGGGAGAAAAATCTCCATCAATCTTGGTTCCTAAATGGCCATCTCGCCTCCTCCCAACCCACCTTTCTCTGAGTCAGACTTGAAGAAGTAAGAAATGCTCTTCTATGGTATTAAGTCCCTGAGATTTGGGGGTTTCGATTTATAACAGCTAATGTAACTCTAACGATTATAATGTGTAAACTTCTTAAAAGAGGGCCTTGCACATAATAAGCACTACACAAGCATAGCTGTACCATTACAGTACTCATTTTACAGGTGGGGGAACTGAGGCTCCCAGGTGAGTAACTCCAGAGTCGATTACTCTTCTACATTTACCCCTCAGTAGATGACAATCAGACCCACTTTACAGGTGACATGGGTGCCTCGCTCGAGGTCACAAAAAAATAAGAGACTCAGAATTAGAGGCCTCCTCCTATTCAAAGGCCATCAACCCCATCCCAGCCCTCCAGGCCTCCACATTGGTTCCTCATTGTTTTAATATGTTGTTTTATTGTACTTTATTTTTCAGGAAACACCCTATTTGCAAATGTCCCAGCAATGAACTGGCAAGCCCACACAGAAAACCACATAACCTTCCACTGACCCAATTTCCAAGTTTTAATTTACATTGAGCCAGTTAATTAAAAACGTGCTCAGGGAACACAGAAATGACTGTGGCTGGCTCTTGGGATGGCTTCTGCTGTTCTTCTTAGGAAGGTGGGTTTCTTCTATGACATTTTAGCCCAGCACAGTGAGACTGCACCACGGAACAGCATCACCAGCTCGAGTACAGGAAAACTGCTGAGGAAACCTTTAGTGCAAGACCATCATGGAAGGGGCAACAGAAAAATAAAAGACAAAAACCAACCTACCCATCAAGCCAGGGAATGCAGACATGAGGGTTCTTGTTAATTAACGTTTATAGAGTGTTTTGGGTTCCCTGAAATGAAAGAGACATTCAAAATTCCCAAAATATTATTATCACCGGCTAGAATAACCCATTTTAATGGAACTGTTATTATGCCAACTATGTGGCAGGCATTTTCACATACTTTGTCTGATTTAATCCTTTCAATCATCCAATGTGGTAGGTTTGACTTTTCTTTCTTTCTTATGTCTTTTTTTTTCTTTCTTTCTTTCTGGTAATCCTCACTATTCAGATGTGAAAACTGAAGTCAGCAAAATCAAGTCACTTGCTGGAAAATAGCAGAGCCAAAGTTTGAGGACAGATTTTTCTAAATGCAAAGCCCTTTGCCCTTCCCATATTTCACACTGTCTCTGCTAGGTTCCCCTTCAAACCCTTTCTAAATTTCAAAAAAAAATCTTATTCAAGCATGCCTTTGGTTTTTTTCTTTTTTTAATGTTTCTTTTTACTGAAGTATACTTTATATACAGTGAAACACACAAATCGTAAGTGTACCATGGGACTGAGTATGACACCCCTATCAGTATATGGGATGGGACATATCTATCATCCCCAGGAAGTTCCTTGGTCTCCTTCTCTAAGATGCCTTTAAAATAAAAGCACAGCAAATTAAATAAGCTATTTCCCTTTGACCAAAATAATCTTTTAGGGAAATTTGCAGTGGATCTGTGCCCATGGGGCCAATCTCTGAGATGAGTATACTGAATTACTGGGTGTTGGGGAAGATGAAGAGAGGAAATCCAGTTAAAATTCTATGCCCTGCCGCTCCATCCATACTCAATACATGGGAACGAGTTGATCTGGGCAAGAAAGAGATGGCAGATACACTTGTACCTGGCTTATCACAACTACTATGATTTTAGGCCCCTACCCTGTGAGGCACTAGAATATGATCACCTTACACACATAATCTCATTTAGTCCTCACAATTGGTATCACCATTTTACAGCTGTGAAAACTGGGGGTCAGAGAGGTTAAGTAACATACCAAAGAACACACAGCTAGAAAATGGCAGCCTTGAAATTCAAATAGATGAGTTCTGATTTCAGAAGCCATTCTCTTAATGTTCTCTCTGCAGATGTCAATGGGTACATTTTTTTCCCCAAAGACTTAATGGACTGATTATATGCATTCGAGAAATAGTACTGAGAATCTATTAACTGCGAGGTGAGCAGACCCAGCTTGAAAAACTGATTCAAGAAACACAAAAAGCAATAGCTTCTTTCAGGACATCATTGTGTAATATGGAACAATTGCTTGCTCAACTCAACAGGCATCTAATAAGCTCCAACTGTGTACCAGTCCTTCTTAGACTTGGTGGAGAATATAAAAACATGCAAAGTCCATTAACTGCCCAGACCAGTTTGTTAAGAACAAAGGATATATAAATTGGGAAAGGCTGTGAAGGGTCTCTGCGCTTCTGTGTAGGTAATGAAGGGCCTGTAGGATGGCCTGAGGGCAGGGAACTCAACTGTCTCTCACTATAGAGACATATAGACAGCAGTTAAGCATAGGGACACTGGAGCCAGAGGGCCTGCATTCAAATAAGCAAGATCCCTAAGTTCCATTTGCCTCAGTTTCCTCATTTGTATAATGGGGACAATAGCAATACCTTTTCAAGGAAATACTATTAAATAGGTCACTATATATAGTAATGCTCAGTGAGTGTTAGTTATACTACCTCTATACCCCATGGCCTGCTCAGTCCCCAGCAGGTAGTAACTGCTCAAGAAATACTGATGAACAAATGAATGAATTAGTGATATTACTAAGTTAAAGAGAAAAGATTGTGGAAGATATGTTCTCCTTACTAAGGCTCACAATTTAGAAAGGTTCCCCTCCAAAGTAGTTTAAAAAATAGTTTTGATGTTTAACATATGTCAGATACCTAAGAAATTAATCACTCATTCCTTATATCTTCTGAATAAAGGACCTGCCAATTTAAAGCCCAGGAAAAGAGATGAAGGGATCACAATGAGATGATAGCAAATCTCACAACAAGAGACTACTGACAGGGCCCTGGAACCTTGGGAAGCTTTGTGATGGTAGCACATTCAACCACTACTCACTCACCCTGCCCAAAACAAACTCTGTGGTCTTCTCCTTCCTTAAATTGCAGTTACTCCCAAAAAAGATAAACACAAGCACTGTCTTTAAAAGATGTTAAGGATCATAAAAGTAAAACTGATTTTGAAAAGAACTTCAAGAGAACCCTGGAAGTATATTAGATACCCAGCCCCTTATTTTACAGATGAGGAAACTGAGGCTCAGAGAAGGGAAGCGACTTGCACAGGGTCACAAGAGAATGGCAAAGACAGAGACATAGCCAGGAGGTCAGATTCCCAGACTGGAGGTCCCTAAAGGGAAGGCTCCTTCCTCCCACGAAGCATTAAGGGAAAAACTGGGTTCCAGCCTCCAGCTGCAAGGGGCAGGCAAGTGGGATTAATGTGAGGAGAGACAGGGAAGGAGTAAAGGACCACTGTGTGATGGGGAGGGAGAACATGGCCAGTGTGGAGCACATGGTGGGTAGAAATGTATGCTTCTCTGAGCTTTTTGGTGGGGGCAGGGCTCCAAACAAAGACTGATCCATTCCAAAGCTCCTGGGTTTTTACAGGTGAACCCTCCCCCATCTGGAAAGGCTAAATCCTTCTCCCCAGATATTGCCATTTCTGCCTGGATTTCACAGGAGATGGGGAGAGGGGGATGGAGGCCAGGCAGATATTCTCCCTTTGGAAGCTGCCAGCAGAGGCGGAAGGGCACCAGCAGAGAGATCCTGAAAGGTCTAGATCAACGCTAAGGTCCCAAACACCCCTTTCCCCATCCCCCAAAACATATGCAGGCTTTGCTCCTGCCTTCCCCTCCCCCACCAATGATCAAAGCCAGGTGAAGAGATCAAAAACTGAAGGTTCAGTTTCGGAGGGGCTTCCGATGGGGTCGCAGGCTAGCCCTAGTGTCTGTTCTCTCCTGGGCACCCGCACAGACACAATCATACAAACACGTATGGACGCGCACATACCCACATGCGCACACACAGACGCGCACAGAATCTCATGCACACTCACTCACACTCAAGTGCACACACTTGGCACCCTCGGAGGCCTGGCCGCGCCTGCTGCATGTCTCCATCAGCTCCAGGGTAACAGGCTGCAACATGAATGAAATCTGCCCAGAATGACTGCATTTCAGCTCCAACCACGCAACCTCCGGCCAAACCGCCGAATATGTAGCAAAGTTTTATTTCGCTTTTAGAGTCTCCAGTTACGCTTCTACCATTTCCTGTGGAAAATTGAAGCTTTGAAGTGTCTAGCTTGGGCTTTCACAGACAGGCAGGACTCGCGAAAACAAATACCCCGGCCCCACCCCCTCCACCGCCAGAATTTAAGGTTCAAACCCACCCAACTCTAGCCTCCAAAACTGAGGGGTGAGGGAAGAGGATGACAGAACCTGCAGGAAACGAGGCCATAAACTGACAACCCCCTCCAGTACTCTCGCCCCACCCCCATCCTGCCGGGGTCTCTAGTGATGCTCCTCCAGCCAAGTGGTGACAGCTGCAGCTCGCTGCGAGAGAGAACCAAGAGCGGCAAGAGCTGGGAGGTCGGAATTGGGGGCTTTGTCCACTGCGCAGCACCCATCAGCTGTGCGGTCTGGCCCTCAAAACATGCCCCAGAAAAACTTGGGACAACAGCCTTCCCGCTCCATCCACTTTCCGTACACACTCACACATACACACACCACCTCACTGTCACTTTCTCTAGGGCGAGCGAGCTCTCGACCATTCTGCCTGTACAGCCGCTGGGCCTCTCCTATCCCGACACACCGAAAGTGTCCCCAGAGGGCGCGGGGAAGTACGCGGGCTGGGCGGGGGCAAGAGGAACGCGCCTTCTCCTGAGTCCCAGGAAATCAAACTCGTGGGCCGGGAATTTGGCATCTTCAAGGTCAAAACAAATAGAGCTTTGACAGAAATGATCTACTAAGCGCAAATGACGGCAAACCCGCTCCGCAGAAGATACTGGGTTCCGCTCAAGGCCCTCGGGAGAAGCTTAAGGTTGCAGAGGGTGGCCGGAGCCACGCGGAGGGGGGCGCAAAGGCAAACTTGAGCCCGGAGTTGGCCGGGTCGGTAGGAGGGGGCGGCGCCCGCGCAGCCACTTACCACTGGCGTTCTTTCCGCAGATGAGGTGCTGGTAGGGCTGTAGGAGCCCCCAGATCTCAGAGTCGTTGTTGACCGTGTGTTCCAGGGTCTCCAAGGTGAACTTGGGCGCCTCGTGGAGCGTGTGGTGGTGGTGATGGTGGTGGTTGGCGCCGGTGACCGGCTGGGCTGCGGCGGCGGCGGCGGCGGCAGCAGCGGCGGCCGGCTGGGCGCAACAGCTGCTGCCCCCGCTGGCGCTGCTGGCTGCGCTGCAGGCGCCGCCGCTCGCCGCTCCCCCTCCGGGCGCCTCCCGCTCCTTCTCTGCCGCGGGGGCCGCGCCGGAGCCCGAGCTGGGGCCAGAGCTGGAGCCTGGGCCAGGGCCGCTGCAGCTCCGGGGCAGTCCGGAGGCCACGACCCGCGCGTAGATGTCCCGGAAGAGGCTCTCTATGCAGGCCGTCAGGTAGATAGCGGCGTGCTCGTGAATGCGCAGCGCCACGCGGCTGTCCACCATCCAGCGGTACACGCGGCCCACCGAGAAGGTGAGGCCGCAGCGTGCCGACTTGCCGCGGCCCAGGCGGTCGCCCCCGGCGCTGCTCATGTTGTAGAGGGACAGCGCGGCCAGCGCGGCCGCCGTGCAGTGCGCCGCCAGGCCCCAGGACAGCACGATCTCCATGGCGCTCTGGATCTCGTACTTGGTGCACTTGGCGAAGCGCAGGCTCAGGCGCTGCGCCTCCTTGGCGATGCGCACCAGCGCTCGGCTCACCAGCGTAGACAGCTTGGCCAGCGCGTCCTTGGGCAGGCCGCCGGGGAACACCGGGCCTGCCCGGGGCTCCCGCGAGCGCAGCAGCAACACCTCCAGCTCCTGGAGAGTCCAGGGGACCTCGTCGAGGTCCGGCAGCAGCCGCGAGCAGTGCTGGCCGGCGCAGTCCAGCCCCTCGGAGTCTTCCACCAGGGCAGTGTTGACGGTGTCAAAGCTGTTGTGCCGGCTGTGCATGGAGTCAGCTAGAGGCGGCCAGCAGCTCCCGCCATACGGGGACGCCGGGTGCGAGTCGGAACAGCACAGGGACAAGTTGGAGGAGCGCACCGAGTCCGCCGCACCACCATAACCCGAGTCCAGCGTCAGGTCCTCCAGCGTCCGCACCACGGGCTTCTTACCTCTCCTGGCCATCGCTGCGCCACTTCATGCTGCGGCCGCCGGGGAGCCGAAGGGAAGGAGTGGCGAGAAGCAGCGGGCGCTGAGGGGCGCGAGGAGAGCCGAGTCTGCGCCGCCTCAGCTCACTTTTCCACCAGCCGCGCCTACCAAGACATACTACTTTAGGCTGCCTCCGAGAGCCGCCGCCGCCGCCGCCGCCGCCGCTCGAATACACTGGACAGACTCCGGAGTCATGTTCCAGAGCCCCGGCCAGAGCTGGGACGCACGGAGGAGAGAGCCAGGCTGAGGGAAGCTCACGCCGGGACTCGCCCCGTTCCTCCTAAATTAAAGTATCCGACCCGCTCCTCCGTCTGCAGGGCTGGGAGCAGAAGGCGCAGGGCGCCGGCCACAATGAGCTGAGAACGGAGACTGCCCCAGACGTCGCGGCCACCGCCGCTGCAGGTCCTCGGGCAACTGGCTCGGGACTCCGGGCCCCGGCTAGCTCGGCGCCCACCCGCCCGGCACTGAAGCGCAGCAGCGCGGCGGCTGCAAACCCTGCCGAGACCCTGCAAAGCCTGGGCAGCGAGCGGGGCGGGTTTATGCAAAGCAGGGCCGGTGGAGAACCAATGGGATCAGAGGATGCTAATTACCTCGCTTTTTTTTTTAATTCTTCGCGACCCCGCCCTTCACACACGCCCCTGGCGGTGACCGCGGCTGCAGGAAGTGGGGAGCAGAGAGTTAGGAATTGGGGGACCCGCAGGAGCGTAGAGACACGGATACAGACCCCTCGCTCCTGTTTCTGCCCCTCGGTTCCCAGCTTTGGCCCTGGAACGCAAGGGTGGTGGGTTGGGTAGGCGACCCCTCCCACCCTGGTGCTCCCTCCAGAGGTTCAAAGGTGCCTGCGGAGTCTCACGTTCTGCCCTGCCTTTTGGTTTTCTCTTTCTTACTTACTTCGATACCCAAAGCCTGTTTTCACTTCCCCCCGCCTGGGGTCCCCACACCAATTAATACAGCCCCCTTTCAGCCCCGGTTTGCCTCAGGGTGTAGGGAAATTAGAGAGCAGGTGGGGGAGGAGACAGGCAACAGAAACTACTTCAGCCACCTGCCACCAGGGTTCATTTCCTAGGCTTCTTTCAGGAGCCTGTGACCATCTTCAAAGGCTCGGGAATGTGCTGGAGAAGGGCTCATACCCCACTTTGCCCATCTTAGTGGGTGTTGGTTCCAGCCAGCTCAACCTTAAAAAGGGTAAATTTGCACCCAGGAGAATTTTCCTTTTCGATAAAAGAAAGACGTCACAACATACATGTATGCCTTAGGTGCACTTCTGTGCAAATGGCATTGTCTTGTTTACCTGGCTGTCCCCACCCACTGCAGCAGAAAACACATCTTAATCACCTGGGGATACCCATCACAGTGTCTGGGCCTTACTTGAATTCTCAGTTTAGATGTCCCCTCCTAAGGAAGCCAGCCCCAATCCTCCAAGCACTGCCTCCTACCCCTGCCCTGCTTCTGCGGTTCTTGATTTTGGGCCCATTATGTTGTTCCAGTTGATTAAATGTCTGGATTCCACAATGGACTATATGGGTTTCCAGAACACAAGCTTGGCACAGAGTAGTCACTCTGTAAATATTTGTTGTGAGTGAAGGAAAGACATGCTTTTGAACTGTCAGTTTAAGTGTTCAGCAATGGACTTTCCCAGATAATGGAACGGGGTTTTCCATTCCCATACCTGTCAGCCCCAAATCCACCAGGATCCTGTAGCTAGCATCCTAATACATATGTTCATTATCTCTCATCTTGATTAGGATAATATTCTACCAAATGGTCTCCCTCTCTCCTGCCTCTTCCTTCTGAATCATCAGTCCAAGAATTTTCTGAAAGCCCAGCTCTGATCTTATCATTCCTTTCCCGGAAAAATTTCAGACTCCCCATTACCTTCCGTTAAATAGAGTTTATACCGATTTGCTGGCCTTCAAGGATCTCCTCACTCTTTTCCCAGACTCTATAATATTCTAAACCTTTTACAAAGGATGTATATCTTCCTCTCCAACCTTCCTCCCATCACCCTAGCCTACAGTAAACACACTCATATACTGATACACAGACTCACATGTGCATACAGAGATGCACACACTCATGTACACCTACAGACATACACTAACTCCTACATACGCAGGCACACACAGATGTGCAGATACACATTCTGTCTCTCTGTCTCTTACACACACACATGCATGCACGCCTTATGCTGTAGCCATACGGAAATCACTTTCTGATTTTCCAAATGAACATATTGTCTCCATCTGATTTGCCTTTTCTGAGGCTGTTTCTTCTGTCGGGACACCCATCTTACCCCTGCCCCACCTGGCAAACTTGTTCTCATCTTCCAAGATTCAACTCCACCATCTTGGAGTCATTGTCGTGACGTTTCCCAGATGCTGCTTCGTCTCCACTGAGCCCAGACTGGGGCACGTGTTCCCATCTCTGCTCCATGGGGTTCCTTTCCAGGGCTTTTCTTCCTCTTCTCTGCCTTCTCCTTTACCCACTCTCATGCCTTCTGTTACCACCTATGTGCTGTTAGTGCCTGGCAGTGACCACTCAGGTGAGGCAGGCAGCTAGATAACCTGCAAAAAGTCTTATGCCTAGGAGGCAGGGGGAGGGGAAGACTGAAAGGAAAGGGCTTAGCATTGCTTCTTTTTCTTCTTTGACTCCAGGCTGAGTTGAGTCCCAGTACTGCTTCTGCCCTTTACCAACCATATGTCCCACGGTCACTCATTCAGTCTCTTTGAACCTCCATTTCCTTGCCCTTGAAATGCACAAAATAATCATCCCCACCCGACTTAGAGGCTTACCAAGGTGATTAAATGGGTTTTTCAGTCTATAGGGCTTAACACAGTGTCTGATATATAGTAATTCTATAAATGTTTGTTATTCTCACCCTCTGTTTTCCTGTTTTCTGCAGTAAACACTTATTTCTTATAGAGTCAGAAGAAGAAAAAAAATCTGTTACTTATAAAATTCTACTTATCCTTCAAGGCTGAGTTCAAATGCCACCTCTTCTGGAAGGCTTCCCCACATCTCAGTTATTTGTGCTCTTTGTTCTTCTTATGCTCTTCATGTCGTGTACATACATGTTTTCTCTCTCTCCTTCCAGATCAGACATGCCTTAAAATCCTGGATCTTGTATGGAATGCAGAGCCACTCCCAATGAACGTGTTCCTTAGTACTAACTGCTAAGTTAGTAAGCACATAAACAAAGCAAATGTCCCTTTAGTGCATGAAAGTAAGCTATTAATGATCATGTGAAGCACCTGAGGGTGAATGAGACCAAACACTGAGAATAAGAAACACATAAACCAAAGGTTAAATATCAGCCCCACGCTATTAGAAAATTTAGTGTTTGCAAAAAACTACGAAGAAGTTTTAAATAATCCAAAATTCCACATCACAGACATAACCAATGTTAATGCCTTTATTTTGGTGCATGGTCCAGAAATCGAATCCGGGTCTCCTGCATGCAAGGCGAGTGTTCTAAACTGAACCACCTGTGCACTGAATGCCAGTTTTGCATTTACTACTGGTCTTTTTATTTTTCCCCCAGACTTTTTCTTCCAAGCCTATATATTTTAAGAATCATTTGTTCTGTAAATTATTTCACACTCTGCTTTTTCCTTCAGCCTGATAGTATAGTGGTTTTTGCCATGCTATTAAATATATATACAAAATATTCTTTTTGTGGCTACAAAAATATTCCATCATATGTTTGTACCTTAATTAGTATATTCACTCCCCACTTGGGTGTTTGTAATTTTTTCACTGTTATAAGTAGTATTTACATACAAATAACTTTGTTCTTAAAAAGTGATAATATATGTGCATATATATATGTTATCCTCTAAGAAATGCAAATAGATGATAAACATTAAAGATTAAAGAATGAACAAAAAGCAGAAGTTAAATTAATGAGATTATTTCATCTATCAGATTAGCAAAGACTAACAAATTCAGTCTTGATGAGTGAATATCCTAATGGGACAAAAACTGGGGAAATGTTTTGGGAAAATAGTTTGCTATATATATCAAAATGACAATGGGCATTCCTTATAACTTTGCAGAAATCACACTTACTGATATTTTCCCAATGGGGATCATTGTGCATTGTTCAAAAGTACACAAAATGCCCTTGGTTGTATTGTTTTTAATGTAGGACTTTGGGAAGCAACCTAAATGTCTTTCAATAAGGCCCAATGAAATGAATTATAGTACATCTTTACAAGGCAATATTAAGCAATCACTAAGAATAATGATGGTGATCTTTATTTCCACATGTTGGTCAGCAAAGATATTTTAAAAAATAGGTTTCAGAAGAACACATATAATATGATCTCATTTGTGTAAAATGCATTATGTTGAACTAAATATGCATATAAGTGTGTAAACTTGTCTGAAAGGGTAGGAATCATAGCTATAGCTGTGGATTTTTTTGTGATTTTTTTATAAAGGAGTTTTATTTATTTTAGTTCCATCCCTAATGTTATCGTTTTCTTTCTTTCTTCCTCTTCTTTTTTTTTGGTGATTCTTAACTTTCTTCTTCATACTTCATGGTTCTTCTAAACTTTTTACAGTAAAAAGGTATCATTTTTACCAGAGCCATAAAGCAATTTTCAAAAAAAAAAAGATTACTTTCTGCCCATCATTCTGAAGCCTGCCTGTCAATCAAAGTACCAATATAATACTCAGTCCTTCAGCGTTCTAGAAACTGAAGAGCAAGCATAGCAACTAACTAAACAACCATAGAATGAATCAGCCTCACGCAGGTGGACCCATGCACGTTGCAGGTTTCCTCGGTGCTCCCTGAGTATGTGCTGAGCAGACATGCCACTTGGATACGAGTCCCTGCTCCACGGCTTATTGGTTTTATGAACTTGAGCAAGTTCCTTAACTTCTCCATGCTTCAATTATTTCATTTTTCATTGGGAGTGATAATGCTACATGCCTCAGAAGGTTGGCCTTGAGGATTAAATGAGAAAATTAGAAGAGTGTTTTGCCTGCCCTGTAAGTGCTCAATAAGTATTGGCTACTTTTATCGCACGGTATGCTCAGTGCTGCTGGGGGGCTGACGGGGGTGGTGGGGGGAGGGCTGGTGGGAAGGGCTCAGCCTCCCTTCTGGATGCTGCCCTTGTGGAGCTTTTTAGTCGAAAGGCACGTGAATAAAGAGCTACAAGCGCAATGCGTTTCCAGAAAGGGGGAGTTTGAGTATTACACACACGAATGAACAGATTCTGTATGTTTCACTGCACCATTTACCAAGCTAGCCCACTGCAAGTATCGACTGTTTCCTAAATGCAGACAGAGTCAGTGTGTGCAAAGCTCAGCAATGATCCCTTTGCTATCATGAGTCTCGGTGAGTGAAGGACTCCATTACTAGATAGAAGATTCTATATGAGCCCACCCCAATTTCATTCAGCTCCAAATCATAAAGGAATGCACATGTCCATTTCTTCTGACATCTATCCTACAAGAGAGAGTCACAGAGTCTTAAGGTGTCATCATTTACAGCACAGATGAGTCACACAAAAAAAACTCTGAAAGGCGACTTTTCAAGCAAGGGATATAGTTGCATCTGTTAAGGTTAGGGGCCTCTCAGAACAGACCCCTGGGTGAGTATGGCCCTCACTGCAGTGATTCTTCATATCTTGAGGGTCATACATTTTTTGACAAACTGATAAAGCTGTCAACACTTTCCTTAGAAAAGCATGCATGCACATACATGCTATTTGTCATATGATTGGTGTAAAAGATCTAGACCTTTTGAGTCCAGCTATGGATTTCTTTATGGTCCATTAAAATGATAATCACTATAATCTCTAACACTTATGGAAAGCATGCTTTGTGTCAGGGACACTGTTCTAAACACTTTACATGTACTTACCCTGCAATATTCTCACTTTACAGATGAGAAAGTTGAGGTACAAAGAAGTTGAGTGATTTACCAAAGATCAAGGAGCTATGAAATTATAGACACCGAATTTGAACCAAATTTTCCAACTCCAAAGCCCATTCTCTTCACCAGTGCTGCAGGGCTATGAAAGGGGACATTGTACAAAAGGGGAGCAGGGGGGTGATCCCCAAAGAGGGGCCTCAAATCCAGACTGGGGTGAGCCAAAGGTGGCTTCCTAGAAAAAGAAGCATGGATATTCAGACTTTAAGAATGAGTAGGAGTTAATCAAGTAGGGAAGATATTCCAAAACTTGTGCAAAGATCCAAGGACAAAAGAGAACTCAGTCATTTGGAGGAACTGGCAGAAGTTGAGTGTGACTGAGCTCACCGGGGAAAGAAGGGATTCACAAGAGATGAGGCTGAAGACACAGGCCAGCTCAAAAGACTTGGGGACATTCTAAGGAATTGGGACTGAATCCCGAAAGCATTTAGCACACTGTGGTTGGCTGACATAATTCATCTTCCTAAAATGCCCCCCAAAATTATGACCTGCAAGAATGACCACAGTCCTTCAGAGCCAACTCACCCTGCTCCTATCAGAACCCAGGGATTTTATGCACACCTGGATCTGAGAAAAAGCACATTAACTCCCATTTCCCAGCTCCATAAACCCCTTTCTCATCTTTCTTGGATGCCAGACAACACCGTGTAGTAAGTGGAGAAAAATATGGGTGCTAAAATTTGTCTGCCTGGGTTCAAAATCCAGTCTCAACCCTATCTACTGTGGGATCTCTACTGGCTTCCATCTGTAAAACTAGGAAAACAATGCTTACCTCAAATGGTTATTAGGAGAGTTCATTAAGATAATGTATGCAATGTGCCTGGCTTGTCAGTTTGAGAGCTGCTGGTCTTTCATCACCGAGAAGAAAGGGAAAGTACACAAACAACCCTGTACCAGTCAGACTACACTCAGTTATGCTTCAATAACAAACAATCTCCAAATCTCAATGGCCTAAAGGTGATTCTTAGCTCGGGTACTACGTGCAATGTGGGTCAGTAGGATTATTCTACTTATAGTGCTCACTTAGGGGCCCAGGTTTCTGGAAGCTCCAATTAACATATGCTTCCAAAATTGACGAGGCAGGAAAAGGGGAAGAAGATACAGGAATCACATCCTGACTTTTAAAGTTTCCGCCTGGAAGCTACCCACACATATATATCACATCTGCTCATGTTCTGTTGGCTAAAACCAGTCAATGGCAACAGCTAATTCAAAAAAGCAGGAACTTACACCTGTACCAAGATGCAGAAGGTGAAGAACCCGAATGCTTGTGAACAATCATATTGACTAATACAAATGCAGTCTTCTCCTGCCCTGTGAGTATTATTATGTAAGAAGACGGTTTATTTAACTGACAGACTCTGGAGGAGATGCCCTCCTTTCCGAGTTCATTATCGACAAGCAATTTGGCCTGTTAAAATCTGAGGATGGTAGTGAAGAGTACTCTGAGAGCAGTAAGAAGACAAGGAAAGTGCTTCTTGAGTCTCTTACCCTCTGTTATGAAAGTTCAACAAGATGGCAAATGAAAATTGCTCAGAACACTCCAATACCTGGCCTCCCAGGGCTAAGACGAAATATCACTTCCTTGGGAGGCCTTCCCTGTCCATGGACACCCCCCAGGGAGGTCAGATTCTCTTGTGGGCAGCTCTCATAGTGCAAATGCTTCTCCTCCAGAGCATTTGTCCCGGTTTGTCATTATATATTCATCCTATTATTACTTGCTGTCTGTCCCCACAACTGGACTGTGATCCACAAGGATGTGAGCCTACGTATCTTCTCACCATCATAATAGGAACTCAATAGAATGCTTTGGGAATTGGATGGATAGGTGTCTTAGCACAGGATCTCCCCCATAAATGATACCATTGTTGCTATTTTCCACCAGAAAGTCTCTAGCTCCTAGACAGATTATCTGATAGGAAGACTACAGGCAACAATTCCAGGAAAAAAGGGCCAGCCTCTTTTCCCCCATGGCTTATCGGCACACTAAAGTCCTCTGCTAAGATGTAAGCTCCACAAGGAAAGGGATTTTATCTGTCCTGGTCACTTGCATATCCCTAGGACCAAGAAAAGTGCTCAGCCCTTAGTAGGTACTCAATAAATACTTGTTGAATGAATGAATGAATGAAAACACCACCACAGTCCAAGCAAAGCATCTGGAAGAAGGAATAAGAACGCCTTCCCCATTCCTCCATGTTTCCTTTCGGACCCCACAACAAGTAAAGCAACAAGGCATTGGAATCTGGGTCCAGGAATATTTCTTGAATAACTGCACTATCTCTCCTTGTGGGATTCCACAAGTGGAGAGATCCCATTTCTGTCTACTAGGAGCTTCCTGCCTAGGAGGAAAGTGTGTCAGAGTCCAGCCAGGAACAGAAACCACTCTCAGTGTTTGATTCCAAAGGAATCTAATACAAGGAAGTTACAGAGGTGATGGGAGAGCTGAGGGGCTAAATGGGACAGGGTAACAACTGGGAATTAGCATTAGCAGGAAACCACTGCCAACGCCAGGGCTGGAAGGACAAGTGGAGGAGATGGAATTACCAGAGCCCAGAAGTTGAGCCATATGACAGGATCTACAACCACAGTGGAGCATGCTCCATGGAGGACAGGGCTGCCTGGAAGGATCTGGACTCACGGATGAGATGCAGCTGCTGCCAGCAACACACCCTGAAGCAGACAGAGAGATAGAAAAACCCTGGGTCCTCTCCCTCCTGCCTTCCATCTCTGATGGTGCCTCCCATTGGCCAAGACTACCATGAAGCTGGAGGGCAAGAAGCCTGGGAAAAGGTGGTTCCCTGTGATGCAAAGCAGACAAAGCAGAGAGGAAAAGGGCAGGTATGAATATGAGTACAAACATGTGCAGAACCGGTTTGGGAAGAGAACACATGCCTAGGTAATTTATGATCATTCAAGACATGTATCTGTTATAAAGTTCTTCAAAGTAACACTGCAGGCTTTCAGAGGAGGACACTTCACTTCTGTCCCCTCTTCTTTTTCACTGTCCTAATCTTGGTTCAATCTCTTATCACCTCCTGTTTGGACTGTTCCCAAGAGCCCCTCACTTGATGTCTCCACTGCAGTCTCATTTTCCCCACCCAAACTCACTTCTGCTCTGCTGCCTGTGTCACTTTTCTAAAACAGTCCCCCCACCCCCGCCATGTTTGTTCGAAAGTAGTAGTGCCAGTTTCTGTCCAACTTCATTAGCTGCCATTTTGCCCTGGCTACTTGCCCCCACACTGCCTACAAACTGATTATAGCTCCTTCAATACACTCTATGTCTTTACTCATGCTCTTCCATCTGGAGTAAATGCCCTTACTTTTTGTTCTGTCTGAGGTACTCCTACACATCCTTTGAAACCCAGCTCATATGTTACCACTGTGGTAAGAACTACCACATTCCTCTCCACCTGCCCTATAAAACTGGCCCCTGGCTTTGCTCAGTTTCTTTAGAGCATTGACTATTATAGCCCTTATTAATCATTATTAGTGAGAATGAATATCATTGTTGGCAGCTGCAGCAATCTTTTGTTCTTTCCTCGGTGGTCTTATGAAGTCCGTGTTTAAGTACCAGTGGCTGATTGTTGATTTTTCAGATGTTTCCTTTGATAAATTTTCTGCGTGTGAAAAATCATAGTGCCCACCTCATAGGGTTGTAGCTCCATGCGTGTAGCTCCATGGATGTCGGCACTTAGCACATGCCCAGCACATAGAAATTCTCCAATAAATACCAGCTATTGTTTCTAATCCTAATCTTTCAACAACAAAACTGGGATGAGGCTATATATAACTATTTGTAATCTACTTATTTTTCGTTAAAATGCACCACTTGCTTTTTCCTGACTTAAATATTTTCTTATGTTGTTTTCCGGCTTGTTGCTTTGAAATTTTCAAACCAACAGAAAAGTTAATAAGCTAATAGAATAATAAAATAAGCAAAGTAAGCACCATCCTCTTTCTTTCTCTACCTCCCCTCCCTGCCCCCCACTTTCAATCTCATACAATCTCTGTTTCCTGAGCCATCTGAAAGTAAGTTGCAGATATCATGACAAGTCAGCACATATCCCTTGAATACAAGGACATTCTCCTACAAAGAATCACTGGACCATAACCATACAAGAAATAGCATCAATACAATAATATTATCTATTATACTGTTCACATTCCACTGCCTTTTATAGTGGTTTTGGTTACATCATCCTTAGTGACTGCGTCGAATTCTACCAAATGGATGCCCAATAATTTGCCCAACTGAACTCTGATTGCAGGCCATTTAGATTCTTCCCAATATTTCACGATTGTACACAGCTCTGAAAAGAGTATCTTTACAACTATTGCTTTGTGTACTTGACTTCTTATTTCCTTGGGAAAATTTTCTTGAATGGAATTTGGTCTAAGGCAGTGAAGCATTCGAAGCGCTTGATCCATGAGGCCAGCTTGCCCTCCAAAATGATCATACCAATTTATACCTGATCAACTGTGCTCAAGTGTGCCTGTTTCTCCATTCCTTTCGCACTGCTCGCCATGACCTTTGTAAATATATTTATCAATTTAAAAGAGATAATATTCCAACTTTTTCAGTCATTAAAATTTTTCATTGCACTAACATATATACAACCAAAACTCTCCATTTTAACCACTTTCGAGTATACAATTCAGTGATATTAACTATTGACAATGCTGAGCACCATCAATGCCTTCCATTTCCAAAACTTTTTCATCACTCCAAAGAGAACCCTGTACTGCAATAACTCCATATCTTTCCCATTTCCAGTCCCTGGTAATCTGTAGTTTACTTTCTGTCTCTCTGAATTTGATTATTCTATGTATTTCATACAAACAAAATCGTACAATATTTGTGCTTTTATGTGTGGTTTATTTCACTTAACATGATGTTGTCAAGGTTAATCCATATTGTAGCATGTATCAGAAGTTCATTCCTTTTTAGGGCTAAATAATATTCCATCATATGGATATACCACGTTTTGTTTATCCATTCACCTGTTGATGGACACTTGGGTTGCTCCCACCATTTGGCTATTGTGAATAATGCTGCTATGAACTCTAAAGTAAAAACATCTGTTTGAATTCTTGTTTGCAATTCTTTGGGATATGTACCTAGAAGTCGAATTGTTTGATCATTTGGTAATTCTATGTTTATCTTTCTGAAGAACCACCAAATTGTTTTTCACAGCAGCGGCACCATTTCACATTACTATCAACAATGTACAAAGGTTTCTATTTCTCTGCATCCTTGCCAACATTTGTTATTTTTTATTTTTTAAATAATAACCAGTCTTGTGTGTAAGAAGTGGTATCATATTGAGGCTCTGACATGCATTTGCCTAGTGGCTAATGATTTTGATCATTTTTTTGTGTAGTAACAACTCACTTTTACATACCACTCACGATGTGCCAAGTGCTATTCTAAGTGTATGACACATATCAATTTATTTAGCCCTTACACCTCTCTGACATTCATTTCATGGATGTGTACACTGCAGCATTGAGAGGTTTACCAGTTTGCTCAAGGTCACACAACAAGGAAGCAGTAAGTCGAGATTCAGACACAGGCAGTCTGAATCCAGAGACTGTGCCATTATCCACTTTCACATACTACCGCTCAGTAGAGTGTCTTATTTTAGTTAACATTTATTTGAGGTTGCATTTTCTTTTTACATTTGTCTTTTATGTTCTTGCTTGAAAGAATTCCCTATTTATATCATTTTCTTTTTTCTTTTCTTTTCTTTTTTCATATTAAAATGTTTGTCTTTCTCTTACTGACTGTTAAGAATAACATACGTAGGGGGCATTTTATGATGCAAAAGTAAGCCAGAAACAAAAGAACAAATATTGTATGGCCTCTTTTAGAAAGCACTTATAAGAAGATTGGGGCCTAGACTGTAAGCTCTTGCAGCAGTCTGGAGCTGTAAATGCTATTTCTAGATTTTGAGATGCTGTGCTATAAATGCATAACCTGGTATTTCCCTGGAACTTTTGGTACCTGGATGACACCTAGGACTCAGAGTATGAGTTCTGCAGGTCTGAAAGCCAGCATTGCTGCATGCAACAACTGTTAAAGAAACTGAAGAAGAGATCAATTACAGGTAAGAATGAATCCAATCAAGTTGGGACTAAGGCAAATCAAAATACTAGAGGAAGGAGGACATTGTATTTTAGAACTTCACCTACTGTATGAGACCAAAGGAAGAGAGGTTTATTTTGTCCAAAACCTGAATTTTCTGTAAACACATAATCTACCTCAACCTGTCTGGATAGTTCATATAAACAAACCAAACACTTGAAGCCCAGAATGGGAATAGCTTAATATAATACCTGAATAAATCCCAGAGTATGTTGAGCAGATAATTAAAAAGTATTGGCAAAGTCCCTTGAGGGAGGGGAGAAAATATATATTTTTTGACTTGATAGTTTCTATCAAGTCAATAGGCTAAGCCCTTGATCTTAAGGCTTGCACTTGTGAAGCCTATTTATGTAGTGGAGAAACTAAGCTTACCTGTAGTTATGCCTAAAAGTTACTTCCAGAGGACCTCTTTTGTTGCTCAGATGCAGCCTCTCTAAGCCCAACTCTGCAAATAAAATCATTACTCTGCCCCCTACATGGGACATGACATCCAGGGGTAAAAGTCTCCCTGGTAACATGGAACATAAATCCCAGGGATGAGCTGACCCTGGCACCATGAGATTGAGAACACCCTCCTGATCAAAAGGGGGAAAAGAAATATAATAAATAAGGTATCAGTGGCTGAGAGAGTTCAAATAGAGTCAAGAAGCAAGCTTCAGTTAGATATTGCTATTTTCTATGATTTGCCAAAACCACTCCTATCAACCCTAAAAAAACACCTAGGGTTCTATCTGAGATTCTATAAAAGTTTCATGCATTGTGAATAATTCCCAGAAACCTACAACCTCTGGATGTGTTTCTAGGCCAGATAAGTCCTAAAACCCCAGAAATGCCAGCTTTTCCAAGACCATTAACTGGTTCCACCCTCCTATCCCATATTATTAACAGCCCTTTCCAACATGAAAAGGTTAGACTATGCAGAGCCCCCAAAACCCTAAAGATCGGGAGAAAGATTAAAGGAGAAGGAAGAGTTATGACAGAGAAGATAGGATTTAACAAATGAGTATGACTATTGAAATCATTATATTGATATTTCTTTTAGTCTCCAGCATCTCGGAGAAGCTAGAAGGGAAAACCTAAAATTGTGGAACTGTAACCCATACTCTGAAATTTTTTCTATAACTACTTGTTACAACATACTTTGAAATTTATTGCATTTTTGTACATATGTTATATTTCACAATCTAAAAAGTTATAAAATGAATGCCAATATATTAAAAATTCTAGCCCCTTCTCTGTCATATATTGCAGGTGATTCTCCAGTTTGTCATTTGCCTTTTCTACTTGTTTCTTTCTTTACTATCAAAAGATTTTAATTGTCTCTTAGTTAAGTTTGTCCATGCTTCCTTTTAAGTTTGATGAGTTAGAAAGGCCTGCCTTAGTCTCAGGAGGATAAACATTAATCTATACTTTATCTTAACATGTAATATCTTCACATTTTACTTTTAAATCTTGAATCCAATTTCCCTATACCTTTGCCAACACCAGCACCACGTTATTTCGGGGCCGGACCCCACCTGCCTTCCAGGGAAAACCATGGGAATTGTTTACTGACAGTTAGGTTCTGAGACATTTATTGCTTCACTGGATCTGGGAATGTCTTGTGAATTTCTAAAGAACGGCGCATCAAAAACAAAAGAAGATTCCCATTTCAATCTTTTTCATCAATCTCCGCCTACTTCTGATCCAACCTATGTATGAAACCCTTGATACATATTAGGCAATTAAGACTAAAGCCCGCTTCAACTCACTTCTCTGAAGCAGGTTATTATGGGACTGCAGTGGTAGTTGTGGGGAAAGCATGCCAAGAATTCATTTCTGTTTGAAAGACCCTTTCAGGGCTTTATTTGTTCCAAGATTTCTTTAAACGTTTTAAATACAGGCCAGTGATGTGTTTCAGGCACTATTTCAATACTGATTTTGTCTCCCCTCCTTGAGAACAATGCTTTGCAGATTACTGCTTTCAGCAAGGCTTTGATTTTAACATTAGCCAACTCCATTCTTTCTCTCCTTTGCTCTTTGCCCAAATATTGTGGCTGAAACCATTACTCACAAAGTGAAAGGATTAGCGAATTTCCAAATATATTTCGGGAGAAACACAGCAGACCTATCACCCAAGTAAAACTCAGGCTCTTGCAGGGCCTGCAACATAGCAGATTATCAGTCAATGTTTGCTGAATAAATTAATGAAAAGGCAGGTGGGGTGGTGGCAAAGACTAGCTATTAAGCCTATAATGAACAAAAGGGGGCGTGCTCTGAATTTTTTTGCAGAGAAGCGTAAGCATTTAAAATCACAACTTTAATTCATTTACTCATTTAACTAATAGAGACTTTTTTCCTAAAGTTTTTCCATAAAATATAACCCTATGAAATGTAGAGGGAAAATAAAGTTTAAAAGCTTGGGATGCACTGAATTCTGTCTCGTCTTCTTAGAGATTCATCATGAACACTTGCATATTAAAGCCTCTGTTTGTTCCTGTGGTATAGAAACATGTTTAAATTAATTTAAACTCCATAAGGGCAGAAGACAGGTTTATTGTGCTCACTGATGTTTCCCAGAGCCTCGCACATTGCCTATTAGGTATTAATTGAATGAATGAAAAAATGTATTTGTTATACATTGCTGTGTAAAGGATGACCCCAAAACTTTGCAGTCTAAAATAACAAGTGTTTATTACTTCACAATTTCTGTGTGTCAGGAGTCTAGGCACAGCTCAGATGGGTTCTCTGGTTCAGGGTTTCTGACAGCTGAAGTCAGTTGTTAGCTGAGCTGCAGGCATCTCAAGTTTCCACTAGGGAGGATTCACTCTCAAGTTCACTGGCATGGCTGTGGGCAAGTCTCAGGACCTCACTGGCTGCTGGGTGGAGGCTTCAGTTCTTTGCCACATGGGCAGCTCACAACATGACAGCCAGGGTTTCTCAGGGCAAGAAAGCGAGAGAGGGCGTCTGATGGAAGTCACAGTCTTTTGTAACCTAATCACAGAGTGGCATCTATCACTTCTGCCTTATTCTTATTCATTAGAAGTGAGCCAGTAAATCCAGTCCATTCTCAAAGGGGGTGGGGATTATACACAGTCATGAATATCAGGAATGGGGATCACTGGCCATCTTAGAGGTTGACTGAGAGCAAATGCTAAAATGAATTTAGCATTTCCCACACTTACTTTAACTTCAACCTTTTTTTTCCTTCAAGTAAACAGCTTTTAATCCAGGAAAACACCTTAGGAAACATGTAGAACTAATGTGCATTTAGTACTAAGTCCTAGGACATCTGAATAAATAAGACAATTTCTTTATTAATTTATTCTTTAAAAAATATATTGAGACCTTGGCACTTTATCCTTGAGCAGTTCAGAGTTTAGCTCAAATCTGAGGAATCCCTTCTAAAATGCATCCACTTGATAGAAGCAGGCTTTATTGATCAGCAGTATCAATTAATTTAGATTCCAACCTAAAGAGAAGGGAAAGAATTCTGCCATGGGTGCTTACGGCTTTCTGACTGCCTAATGCATGCCCTCCCTTCTGTGCCTTCTTAATGGAGCACTGGACACAGCCTAACTTTGGCCAGTGAGATACTCCCACCCAGGATTTTGAATTTTAAATGAGTGGCACAAAATGTAAAGCTAGTGAGTAAGCAAACTTTCATTGTGGAATTGGTTTTGGAGGGGCTGGTTCTTCAAAGCTGTTCGTAAATTTTTAAATTCTCCTTTTGGACACTTAGGGGAAGTGAACTTGCACTCTTCTTATGAAATTAGGCATCGTGTGTGCCTCATTTTTGTGGATGAAATGTAAGGGGAAGTAGCATGTGTGACATCCAGAAAGAAGCTTGAAGAGCTGGTATGCAATTGGCCTCTTGCCTTTCTTTTTTTCAGCTGTGGGATCATCAAAGCATGAATTGAAATGGAGCTTTCATTGTTCTGGGGTCTTGGGTAAAAATTTAACCTGAGTCATTTAAGCCATTGACACATTAGTGCTGTTTTTCACTACTGCATAACTTAGCTAATACAGTAGTCTAGCAGTGAACATCAGCATTCAATGTACAGCAATAGTAAATTGAGTGTTCCAATGCAGTGGTACCAGTGGTGGCAGCTTAACCAGCCATGACTTTAGCTGTATTTTTTGCAAACTATTTCTCTTGGTTCCTGCTTATGTTATGAAGTTGGTTCTGTGAGCTCTATGATATCCTTCAGATAAACCACTAAGGGTAGGTTTCAGTTGCTTGCAGCTCAAAACCCAGGGCCTGATACCAATTCTGTTCCACCCAACAGGAAATATATTGATTCTGATCCAGTGTTCTCATCATTGTCCGAGCTGTGGGGCAATGCAGGCAAGTTTAAGATTGAGAACTTGATAATGAGTAAGATATATGCCCTCATCTCAACTAATTTGTAGTCCCATTAAAGTAATAGTATGTATATAAGTGAAACTAGTTGAGAAATTTAAAATAATTTAAAAATAATTTTAAAGTAATAATGAAAGCACATGGGTATGCTCTTTACCCAGAAACTTTCAGAAAAAAAAAAAACATGGATAAAAAGAGATAGAATGTGAACATTCTAATTTATTTATACCACTTTTCACTTGAAGAAATTTAAGTCTCTTGATTTGAGGAATATTTTCTCAGCACAGGAAATATAGATATTAGAGCACAGTACACAGGTCAAAGTAAGTATATGTTTGATGAATGAATGAGTGAATGAATGAATATCGTGGTGATCAGGGACACATAGGCTTTAGAGTCCATGTGCCTAGGGTTTGTGTCTTTCCTCCACCACTGATTAAATAAGTGTCCTGCACAGATTCCCCAAACAGAGACACCTATAATCTTCGCCACAAACTGGAATGCTACTATTGTTGGCAGAATTGAATAGCATTGACTAGGTCTTATATGACTCACACATAGGACACGTGCAAGAAATGGAACACAGGCATTTTGATCCCTTGTGCATAGGTATGTATACCTATGTGTGTGGTTTGCAGACACTTCACTTCATTTATTAATTTACATAGTTAGCATTCTTGAGCACCGACCATGTGCTGTGTATGCAGGTAGGGGCTGAGAAACAATGGTGAGCACGACAGAAACCTCTCAGTTTGTATTATGACCAGGGAAGTTCAGTGAGCTGTAAGACCATACTGTGGAGAGAACATGAAACTTCACTATAACTCTGGTAAAAACAAAAACAAAAAGAAAGACTTTAATCTTCCACCATTCTGCCCTTTGCCCTTTTCCAAAATCCTGAGAGTTTCCCAAGTTCCATCTCCATTCTCCCAGCTGAGAAAATAATCAAAGGCCAGATGTGGCCGGTATTGCAAGTCATCTCTCCAATATTCACTTTCCTTTTCTCCTTACTATTAAAGGCTGATTTCCTTCCAGGTGGTAATGTGTCCGGCTATAAGACTCCACTTCTAGCCCCAACTTGTATCTGGGAGATGCCACGTGATTTAGTTCTGGCCAAGGAGATGCAGGTAGAAGGGAGCTAGGCATTCCTAGACAACTTTTGCTTCCCTGATGTAGGTGGTACCTCTTCCTTCTTCCTTTCCAGCCTAGAGCATGAACTGGAGGCCAGAGGTGAAGCAAGTATTTTTGTGCTCATGAGCACCCAGTGGGGAAGAAACGAAGCTACCAATCAAAGATGGTGGGGAGAAAAGCTAGAAGGAACTAGGGGTCCTAGAAGCATTGTAAAGTCACCCTACCACCCTGGATAAGCCACTGTTGTGGGTTTTCTGTTGTACAGAAAAATTCTAAATCTTTAATGTTTATTCATCTATTTGGCAAGCATTTATTGAGCACCTCCTCTGGCCAAGGCACTCTTTTAGGCCTTGGGGATATAGTAGAGAACGAAAAGACAACATACCCATCTTCAAGGATCCTACTTTCAGGGGAGTGGGCAAAAACAAGTTTATTTATATTAGAGAGTGATAATATCTATCCACTATAGATAGAGATTCGCTTTCTGGTGAGAAAACTAAAGCATGAGAGAAGATAGATGCTTTCAAAGAAGGGAGGGTTACAATTTAAATAGGGTGGCCAGATAAGTTCTGAGTGAGACGGTGAGTACTGAATCACAGCTTGAGGTAAATACGGGAGCAAATCCTAAAAGTACGTGGAGGAAGGGTGTTTCGGGCAGAGGGACCAGCCAAAGCCAAGGTCCTGAGATGGAAACATATGGGATGAGAACAGCAAAGAGCCTGGGGAGGATGGAGGAAAGTGAGCAAGGGGGCGTGTGGGAGGAGATGGAAGCAGAGGGATGGTAGTGGGGGGGTGAAGAGGACATAAAGGGCAGTCGTCATCAAACTTTTTCTAGAAAGGGCCAGATTGCAAATATCTTAAGCTTTGCAGACCTCAAGGTCTCTGTCTCAACTGCTGGAATTGGGTGTTACAGCAAGAAAGAGGCCACAGAAGACATGTGAACCAATGGATGTAGCTGTGTTCCAAAACTTTATTTACAAAAGCAGACAGCAAGTGGGCTAGATTTGGGCCAAGAGCCATAGTTTGCTGACCCCTGATGCTTGGTCTTGTAGATCAGTGTAAAGACTTTGGCTTTGACTAAGAGTAGTTTGGGAAGCTATTGGAGGACTTTTGAGCATAGGAGTGATATGATCTGAATTGCATCTTAACTAGATCACTCTGGGTGTCAGGTGGGGGGATGAGGTTGAAAACGGAAGAGCAGTTAGGAGATAACTCCAATAATCCAGGCATGTGCTTCCTAAAATATTTCATTGGTTTCCAAATCACCAAGAAGAGACTGGCAATGTTATTCTAATGATTTATTCAACCCACCACAGCTCACATAATTAACACTGCCTACATCCCTTCCAAGCCAGGAGGACGCAAGTGCTTTGCCACCCGATTCGCCAAGCAGAACATGAAGAAATCTTCATCTAATTGAAACAGTGGGGGAGATTTTAAATAGGCAACACGCAATTAGTCAAATTAGAATAGACCTAGGACACCAAAAGACTCATATCCCAGGCAAGAATCAAAACCAAAAGCAACCTAACCCAAGGCCCAAGCAACTGGCAAAGGATAAGACCCCAGGCCAGGGTATTTTGTTGGCTTCATGATAGAACAGGTTCATCACAAATACTGATGTCTGAACAGCAGTAATGGGGTAGCTGTTTACTTCCTTTTACTGTCAATGTTAAACAGGGGGCAGAGAGCGCTCCTTTAGAGAGCAAGCATGTTTGACTTGAGTCTGGCTGAATTGCTTAATCGACAGCTATTGGTGCAAGAGATTTGTTGAGAGGTGGGTTGAGGGGAGGAGGTTAGCAGATGTGCTGTTGCCTCCCCATCAACCGTCCCTCTCTTCCTTTTACTAAAGAAATCCTCACCTTTGTTCTCCCTGCTCCAAGTGGCCAAGTCCCCCAGGCAGGCTGGGCCCTTTCCTACTCCAGAGAATGAATCTTTATTGGTCAATGTCAATTGTGGGGTTCTCATTCCCCTAAGTGTGTTGGACATGAGAATGTGCCTCTCAGCACCCCTCCTGCCCCATCTGATGAGCTTTGGCAATGAGACTGCATTTCACATGGATCACATTTCCAAGCCAGTGGCTGAGCACAGCAGGGACACTGAGGCAGGCTTGCTTCTGGGACATATGGGATTCCTCAGACAAGTGACATTGGATAAAGGATGCCCTGTTGGCCTTGGCTGAACTATCCTTAGAATTGCCCAGCAGTTTAAAACACTTTCACTCAGTATTCCTTCCTTCTCTCTCTCCTTCATTTGGGATCAGACCAGCATTGCTGTCTGATGACTCTCCCAACTTCTTTTGGCTCCCTACCCATTTTCTCTCACAAGTCTTTCCTTTAATAACCTTCTAGCATTTTTAATCTAACAATGGTATTGCATGGTCATATATAATTAAGTGCAAAAGGAAGATATTTTAACAACACTTCCCCTCCTTTCTACTTTCCCTCACATCAGGTGGTATTGGAACCATCATGGTTAATTTTTAGATCTGGCTGAAAGGGAGCTTGAGTTGCGGAAGTGTTTAGTTTGGTTTTAGTGGGATGTTTATGCAGTTGACAGTCAGTTATGGCCAGACTATTGCTCACTGCCGTCATTTAAGAAACTGGTTTCTAGGGCCACCCCTACCACCCTGTGCTGCTCACCCATTATTATAACACAAAGTTGCAAGGCCAGAGATTGCTTGGTGCTATGAAAGTCACCTGCAGTGCCTGGCATTGGAAGGAAGTGGGTTGCAGAGGAGAAACAGGAATTGAAACACAGGAAGGCAGAACTCTGTGGAAAATTCCTTTAAGTATTAAATGTGCAAAATTCTAAGTGGAGGATTGGGTTCTTATACATGCCTAATCAAAACAGAATTTCTCTCTTTTCAGGCAAATATTTGAAAATACAGCATGTGCAATTGGGAATGCACTACACATTTTTTTATGGGTATTGCACATGATAGTAAGGTGCTTAATGAATGCTAGCTATTTTACTTCATTTTGCGCTTATTGCTTTATAAAAATGAGTGGAAAGTATAAAATAGATAGCCTTAATATCAGTCCTAAGAAACATAGGCCTCAGAAATGTAACACTATTTAGAACAAAAGAGAGTACATTGAGCAGATATCAGTGAATTTTTGCCATCAATTTGACACTGATGTAAGCTGATCAACCTGTATTCATTTGAGAAGGAAAAGAACAAAATGGAAGGACATTTACAAAGGATAGAAGCAAAGCACAAAGATACTGCATAAATAAAAATTCCATAGTGGTTTTGTAACTGGGAAGATGCGTCCCCACTTTTGCCCCTTATAACATTTGACTTTCATAAACATGCTCAGTATCTCATTTGCATAAAAGTTGACCCTTGACCTCCTTGAGCCTCAGTTTCTTGACCTGTAATGTGTTATAATAATAGGATTATTGTGTGTCTTCCTTGAGGAAATGTTTGTGAAAGTGCCTAAAAGAGGGGGGTGCAAGGGTAGTTCAGTAGTAGAATTCTCGCCTGCTGTGTGGGAGATCTGGATTCAATTCCCAGTCCATAAATTTCCCAAAAAAACAAACAAAAATTCAACAAATGGTGCTGCAATAATAGGATACTCACATGGAAAAATAATGAAGCTTCACCCGCCATACAGAATAACAAAAAAAAAGTGCCTAACAGGATTGCTATCCACCTGCCCCCACTGTAGGCACTCCATATATTTAATTATCTTACCCACGTGCATTGTGGAGCATCGAATGATGAGTTGGACAACGTTTAAACCTTGTCTCCTGTGTTTGCCAGTGTTGGTACTATTTCTCGATGTGGTTGTTGCCTTAAGTGTGTTGCTGAGTAAAATTCTCCACTTCTTCAGAAAGTTAAACTCAACTGCAGTAGATACGGATTCCTGGTCTGAAATGAGAGTTTCTGGCAACCCTATGCTGCTAGAAATAGGCCCAGAGTGATGCACTCCCTAAAGGAGGTGGGAAAAGAAAGAAATGCATTTGGAACCCATTTGGGAAAGAGGAAAAAGTAGAGAGTCCATATTTATTGAACTGACATTGAACTTGGCCCCATAAGAAATGCGTTTGCACCATGTGGCATCCTCACATCTATCCTGAAGCTAGGGATTATCTCCATTTTATAGATGAGGAGACTTAGGCACACAGATTCCAAGGATACATGGCAGGACAGTAGCAGAATATGGATGGAGTCCAAATCTCCTACATCCAACTCTAGTGCAGTCTGGGCACTAGTGCCTCCCCCATCCCAGATTCCTTGGTTCTCCCACCTGCTCATGGGAAGGCTCTTGTTCATGTTGTATTCCCATCCCTCACTTCACCCACCAAGCAAAAAGAAAGGCACTCTGTAACTTTTCTCTGGAAAATATTGCGGTCACTGATGAGCCAGGTATCAAGAAATTCTATTTGAAGTCATGGGGTTGCCTCTGAAGATGAAGGATCTTGAATTCCAAGTCCAGAGAGCTTGATGTCTATGTTGAAGAGTTTATCTGGAAGAAAGCACTCTACTCCAGGTCTTCACTTATTCATTCATTTGTTCACTTAAATGTGTATTGAGAACTCACTACATGCCAAGTGCTGTGCTAGGATGGAGGTACAATGGTGAGCAGGAGAGACAAGGTTCCTGTTCTCCTGGACCTCGCTTCTCCAGTGGAGAAGACAAAAGGACAGGCAAACAAATGAAAACTGTGATTACAAATGGTGATGAGGATTAAGTAGGTGTACAAACAGAAAGCTTGTAATAGAGACTAAAACTTCGCTTCAGATAGTACGAGGAAGCCCCTCTCAGTTAAGATGAGTTCTAAAAGATAATGAGGAGGCAGCCAAACATAGAGCAAGAGGTGCGAGTGGGAAGATTCCCAGGTAAGGGGAACAGTATGTGCCCAACCCTGAGACAGGAATGTATAACCCGTTTGAATAACTAGGACCATATGGCTGGAGCATAGGAGTGCTGGGAAGAGGGATTTGAGTTGAGTTTGAAGAAGTAGTTAGGGCCCAGCGAATGGAAGGCTTTGCAGTAATGGTAAGGAGCTTGGGGTTTACTCTAGATACCAAAAGAAGCCACTGAACTGGAAAAGCATTGCTTTCTAGCTGTATTTTAACAGAGTAATAAAACTGCAAATAATGAAAAGGTCTCAGTTTGAACATTGCCTCATGTTAGGCTGATGCATTAATAACCCCCATTCTTCAGCTCTCTCTATATCCATGTTCTTTGCCATGTGATTTTCCAATTCCTTTCACTAAAAATTCACCTTGAATCTGGGCTGGATGTGTGACTTACTTTGGCTACAGAACTGTTAGCAAATGTGATGCAAGAGACTTGAAAATGCACTTGAGTGTTTCCACTTACTCTGCTATCACCATAAAAACTCATCCATCTTAGCAGAAGAAGATAGATGGAACATAGCTGAGTTGCCCGAGGCATCCCACTCAAGGCCAGCCAAGATCAGCCCAGCCCAGCCCAGAACAGTGGAAACAGCATTATAGTGGGGCTTGATAACTGATACATACCTTAAACTCGAATTGCTTAAAACTAAACCCCTAAAAGCTAAACATCAAAGCATCCAGATGGAGGGCTTGGATGACTTAGCCACTTCTAGCATGAACTTCTAGCATAAGTCTTGTGGTCTTGGATTCAAACCCCAGATATGTTACCTATATAAATTTATATAAAATTTATAACTGCAAATTTTAGTTATAATCATCAACATCTTCATGTATGAAGAACAGAGAATAAAAATAAAAATGAAAGAAAAGCAGTTATGAGAAGCAGGGCATGGGGAAGAGATAAAAGAACTTCTCTAGAGCCTCGCGTTGAGAATGCACTCTGGTTAGTAAGTTGAACCTCTCAGAGGAAGAAACCAGAGGTACAATAGTCTTTTACTTGGGGCATGACATGCTTAGTTTTCAAAGCACTTTTCAGATTATGGATTGAAAAGGATAACCAGAGCCAAGAAACTGTTGGGCTAGTGTTGTCAGAGGCCCAGAGGTGGCCTCCTGGGCCAGGATTATCCTTGCAGACAAGAAGCCATGGTCCAGGGCTGCTCCACATTGGCAGATTTAAATGGTCAAGGTGTCTCAACCATCGGACATGGTCCTGAGCCTGACAGTAGCTGATCTGGGATAAGGATCACTCTCACTAGTCAGGCAGTGGTTGGGGGTAACCTGTCCTGTTCCCTGATCCCATCTCCTGTACCCTCCTCAGCCCTGTCCCATTGAGTCCCCTATCTTGTAGGGAAGCTCTCTTCCTGTACTGCATTCTTCTTAAAATAGAAATGTATACAAGTCCCCATTCCAAAGGCCATCTCTGCCCTGCACACTTTCCTCCTCCTTCCTTTGCTGCCACCCTTCTTCCTAATATTCCATTCATGCCTTCACCTCTCAGAAGCATTTCAATGCCCAACAACCATCTGCCTGTAAAAGTCTCAGAGATTTTATATCCCTGATACCACCCAGTTCCATCTTCTCCTTGTTGTTTTGACTGTTGTGATTGCAGTTTTGACACTTTATTACTTTTGACCTAGTTAATTGCAACAACCTCAGGTCTTCCTGTTTATTAATCTGTACTCCACATTACTTCTGAACTCTTGTCTCTGAATCACAGCTCTGAATTTGACCCTCTCCTGCTCAAAATCTGTCAGTGGCTCCCTATGGCCCACAGAAACTGTTAAACTCTCTAGATTATGCCAAAGGCCCTTCATACTGTGGTCTCATCTAGCCTTACAAACTTATTTCCCACCTCTCTCATTCATGAATCTTGTGTTCCCATGACACTGAATTATTCCTTATTCTTAGTACACCCTGAATACTTTAATGCCGCCATGCCTTAGGTCACGCTGTTTTCTCTTCTCAGCAGCCTGTCCCTGCAACTACTACCCAAATAAATCATACCAAACCTTCAAAACCCAATACAAATACTTCCTTCTCCCAGAAGCCTTATTTCATCTTCTCAGCAGGAATAAATCTTTCCCTTCTCTTCCCTAGATATTGATATTTGTATACCTTTTAGTATAGTTTTTATATGTAGTTTAACTCCAATGGTGGACTGAGAGCTTTTCGAGAATTTGATTTATTGTTGTATCACCACAAGACTTGGCACAGTATACTGCACACAGCAGCTATCCAATTAAACATTTCTCAGATGAATAAATTAATAGTTCAATATATCATTGGCATCAAGATGGTGGCCTTAAGTCATAACCACCAACAATTTTACCATAAAGTCATGGTTATCACACTAGTTAGCCTAGGGCTTGCAAACTCAGATGACCGCTGCAGCCAGGCAAGTAGTATAAGTGGTAAAATGGGTTGTCTAAGTACTGAGGCTAATGTTATAGTACCAGTCACACCTAAGGGAGTTACTACTCCATGCCAGCCAATTGTGATCATTTGGAAATGTGAGCTACATTACGAGGTCATACGATTTTTAAAGAGTAGCTAGAAAATGGAATACTTATGTGAAATCTTCTAGTTTTTGAATGTTGGCCACTAGCTTAATTTTTAACAATTAGGCCATCAATTGGCAAACTTTGGATTAGAGAATGCTATATTCTGTTTAAGTGAAAATGCTAGCTAATTGGCTTACTGGATACAGTACATTCAGGTGTTTTAGTTTGTTAAACGCTGTCGGAATGCAATATACCAGAAGTGGGACGGCTTTTAAAAAAGAAATTTAATAAGTTAAAAGTTTATAGTTCTAAGACCATAAAAATGTCCAAACTAAGGCATCCGGAAAAAAATGCCTTGACTCAAGAAAGGCCCATAGGTACAGAACACTGCTGTCAGTTGGGAAGGCACATAGTTGGCATCTGCTGGTCCTCTGGCTTCTGGTTTCAAACAGTATGCCCAGGGGTGTTTTCTTTCTGTATCTCTAAATGTCTCTGTGTCAGCTCTGAAGTTTTTTCCAAAATGGTTCCCTCTTAAAGGACTCCAGTAAGTGACCCACCTTGAATAGATAGAGACAGAGACACATCTCCATGGAAACCACCTAATCAAAAGGTTCCACCCACAATTATGTGGGTCACATATCCATGGAAACAACTTAATCAAAAACAGCCCACCCAATATTGAATCTGGATTAAAGAACATGGCTTTTCTAGGGTACACAACAGGCTCAAACCGGCATACCAGGCAGAGATGATTGGCTTACAAAGATTAGAGCATCCTCTAACACACTTAACTCTGACTTAGAAGGCACTTTGTGGCTTTACCATGTCTAGGCTTCTCATTCCCACATCAGTCATCATCAGGAAAACCAGAGAAGAGCTTTCTGGGAATGAGAACTCTCTGCTTGTCTGTATTCTGGAGAAAATTGCATTGCTTTCTTCTGATTGCATTTGTTTCTGAGATTTGTCTCTTTTCCCCTCAGTCTCTTGCACTGAGCAGTCCCTCTGTTGGCCTCTTGACAGGTGTCAGAGAATTCCAAGGCAAGGTCTCCCACCCACTTAATCCTGCATGATCTCTGTGGCTGGCAGGACCCAGACTCAAGGAGCTGAGGGCCAGACAGGAAACATCCCTACAAGGCCCAAATCGTCTGCTTAACACAATCCTGTAGGATTTATGAATCACCTTTGTGGTAATAGTGACTTTGTATTGAGCGCTTAAGCTAGGTGTTTTCACAAGCATATTGAATCCTCACAACAATCCTCAAAGTAGTTAAGTGTGTCTTAATCATAGGACAACCCCAAAATTCCAATAGTATAGCATGAAGAAAGTTTATTTCTTGCTCAGGTCACAATACAATGTGTTTTGTGATGGAGAAGTAATAAGATCTTGCCAACATGGCTGTCGTGGCTGATGCAAGGCAACACAAAATGGCCTAACCCGCGACCGGCTTTTTTCCCGGAACTGGTGGTGGTTCACGCCAAAAGTGCTAACCTTAAATCTGCCCTCCACCCTAGCAACAACGGTGACCAATCCCAGCCTGACACGTGTCCCTGCATGCTCCCAGCCTATATAAGTCTGTGCACTTCCTCAATAAAGCGGACGCCTTCCACTCACCCCTGAGGGTTGTCTCCTGAGTCGTTTCTTCATGACTGTGTGCTGTGTGCTTGACTCAGTACGGCCGCTTACCCCCAACCATCAGCTAAGCAACATTTTGGGTTGGTAGGGATAGCTCTGCTCCAGACAGTCATTCAGGGACCCAGGACCTTTTGACCTTGGGACTCTACCCTCCCCTGGGACCTAAGGGTTCTCTCGGTTCAGTTTGTAGTTGAGGAAAGAGAATAAGGATTGTATAAGGGAGATTTTTATCTATCACACTGGGAGAAGGGTTCACAGAATATCCACTCACATTCCGTTGACCAGAACTCAGTCATGTAGCTATACGTAACTGCAAATATAATCAGGCTGTGTGCCTAGGAAAAAGAGAGGAGCTTGATATTGCTGAGCTCTAGTAGCCTCTGCCACAGTGATCATGCCCATTTGCCAGATGAAGAAACTGAGGCTCAAGGAGGTTATATCACTTGCCTGAGGTCACATACCACTAAATGGTAAAGCTGGGTCTCAAACCTGGCAGATCTAGTACTGAAATCCTTCCGACTGCTTGTCTTGTCCTTTTAGTGCCTACCAATCCATCTTATACTGCCAGCAGCAATGAATGTGTCTTACCTGCTCCCAAGGACCACTGGCATCTGGAGAATGTTTCATTGGCACGTCCCCATGGTATTTGGCTGATGGGGCTCTCAACTCTTGAATCTCTAACTTCCTTAAGGAAGCATACAGCTTTCCCCTAGGAGAGGGAAAGGAATAGGCCACAAATGATGTCCCACACCCACCCATCCAGGCCTACCTGAGGTGCTCTCAGACCGACTGTGTTCCACTTCCTTTGTTGGTTAGCTTTAATGTGTTTGTATGTTGCTTCCTCCCTGCCTTTTTCCCCCATCCAGTAGCTTGAAAGCACACTGAACCTCACATATTCTGTATTCCTCAGAGCCTCATATAGATCTGTGCGCATAAATATCTTCTGATGCATTTTGTTTGATTAAATTTCTTAGAGTTTAGGTGGCTACAACGTCCGTAAAAAAAAAAGGATGTGAAATATGTGAGGGAGTTGAGGGTACTAGAGCCTACATATAGGAAACCTCAGTGTTATTTTTCCTTAAACTACGCCCCCAAACTTGGCTACATAGCCTTGTTACGCACTGTCCTAGCACTCTGTACTTCTTCATGACACTCATCATAATTACAATTTTTAAATTTGCAATTATTGATTTAATATCTGCTTCCCTCACTAGATTGTAAACTCCATGAGGGCAGGGATCATGTCTTTCTTATCTACCACTTGTATCAATCAGCTAATGCTGCATAATAAAGCACCTCCTAACTCAGTAGTTTACAAAACAATTATTTATTCTCATGTATACATCTGCACATCACCTGGGGTTTGACTGATCTAGTGGGCTCAGCTGAACTTAACTCCAAGCTGCAGGCATCTGTCATTCTTCTGGGACCAACCAGCATGTTCTCCTCAATGCAATGACAAAAATCACTGGTTAGTGAGCATTAAGTAGTGTGTGGCAGGATATACATTAAAAGATTAATTTGTGTTTGCTCTTCCTAAATTGTGTCCCCTGCAGTTTAGGTGGGAGGCTAGGTAGAGTTTGGGCGCCTGCTTACAGGGTGGAAGATCAGAAGCAGAATAGAGCCAAGAGGTCCTCCAATCTTTTGGTCAAGTCTCAGCCAGGTGAAGAGAAAATACTGGTTGTGGTAGTTAGATTCAGTTGTCAACTTGGCCAGGTGAAGGTGCCTAGTTCTATTGCTGTGGACATAAACAAATGGCATGTGAACCTCCTCTGTTCCTGATTACATCTGCAGTCAGCTAGGAGGTGTGCCTGCTGCAATGATGATGTTTGATTTAATTATTGGTTCTTTAAATAAGAGAGCTCAACATAGCACAGCCCAAGCAGCTCATCATATCTCATCTCAGCACTTGCAGTTCAGCCCAGGCCTTTGGAGATGCAGAAAGGAATCACCCCCGGGAAAGTTATTGGAACCCAGAGGCCTGGAGAGAAGGCCAGCAGAGATCGCCCTGTGCCTTCCCATGTAAGAAAGAACCTTGGTTGAAAGTTCACTGCCTTTCCTCTAAAGAACTAATGAAATAAATCCCCTTTTATTAAAAGTCAATCTGTCTCTGGTATGTTGCATTCTGGCAGTAGCAAACTAGAACACTGGTCTTCCCAGTAGAAAAGGCAGGGTAGAGGGAACACTTGCCCAACCAGGAAGGGGAGAATTGGCATGGGTTCTTCATGCAGCAGAAACCTGCCTCCCCCCAACACACACACTCCCCAGTCTCATCGTCCTACCTTGAGAAGATCTGAGAGCTTCAGAGACCCATGCTCTGGACCCATCCCGGGAAGGATTTCCAAACCCTGTGCATCTCAGATTCTCAGAAGCTTTGTTGCAGCGGGAACAAGGTATAAACCAGGTGGCTTAAAACAACAGGAATTTATTGTCTCAATCCTGTCTGCAGGATTCTGGGCAGTGACTTGCCAGCCATCCAGGGCATTCCTTGGCTTATAGGATAACTCAGTGACTGCCTCTGTCACATGGCATCCTCACTCCTCCCTGTTTCCAATTCTCCCCTGCTGGTAAGGCCCCACCCTAATCCAGGTTAGCATCATTTTAACTAATAACATTCTTCAAAGATCCTGTTTTCAAATAGAATCACATTCAAAGGACTGGGGGTTAGGATTTTAACATGTGTTTTGGGGGGCCCAGTTCAATCCCTCACGCTGCTTATGGCCGAAGAGCAGAGAGTGCTGGACTTTGAGGTCTCTGGGGCTGGGACAGTGAGAGACCCACTTAAGCCTCCCAGGTCCTATTAAAGCCCGGACATGAAGGAGGCCCTAGCGCTGTTTGAGATTAAATTTCCCACCTCCCAGTAGGATGGGAGTCTAGTGTCATAATTAAGCTGATTTAAAGGAATTAAAGAAAATACAATTTCCTGTATACCTGAGTTAGAGACCAGTTATTCACACCCACTAAGCCATAAATATCATAGCTGGGTGTTGCAAGCCAAACCTTTCTCTGAGAGTTTAATGTGGTAACAAGTTAAATATTTTGAGAAACTTTGTTAACATTTTCATGTGTAACTTTATATAAGTCCAAACAGGGGTCTGCATGGAGCACTAAGGGAGAGGTGCCCATAATAAAATTAACGACCTTTTCTCCCAGCTTCCAGGTTTTCATTCTCGTTTATAAAACCCCACAGAATCCCAGATTGCAAAGTTAAAATTAGCAATAAAGTTTAATTTATGTAGGCTTCCAGCTGTGCTTTGATGTTTGCACACTTTCTAGGAAGTGACTAATTATAATTAGTGCTTCAGTACAAAAGAGGTGCAGTCATTAAAAGAAAAAGAGAAAAATAAATCTTACATCTTTAGACCTTGGTCTCCCAGTGCTGGTATTTGCATCCCCTGATGCTGGGACTGCTGGCTGAAGGACAGCAGAGAAGTGTCTGTTGGTTTCTACAGTACGCGTGAAAAGTTGGATTTAGATGTCCGTGGAGGGGCAGTTCCATGTTTCCTCTTTATACCCAAATCCACAGGATCCAGCCTAGAGCCCAGGAACTTTTAAGGACTTAAAAAAATAGTAGCTTTTGTCTGGGGGGAGGAGACATTGTCCACGGATCAACTGAGGATCCAAACACAGAATAATTTCCAACACCCAGAATCTAATGTCGGCTGGCTACCTCGCCAAGAAGAGTGTCAGGTAGAAAGAAAGAGCAAGCCACCAGTGCCACTGGGTTCTTTCACGGGCTCTGGACCTCATTTTTTGTGAGTTTCTAAGGCCTGGGTGTCCTGAACTGCAGAGTGGAGTTAATAATGCCTGCCCTAAACATTTGATAAGTTTCCTGTGAAGTTCCCTACCTCCTACCCCCAGACAATAGCTACTATTTTTTTAAGTCCTTACAAGTTCCTGGGCTCTAGGCTGGATCCTGTGGATTTGGGTATAAAGAGGAAACATGGAACTGCCCCTCCTGTGCTCCTACAGCTCCTGTATTTACCTTGTTTGTGGTGATTTGCTCATTGGTCTCCCTCACCATCCCTTCACCACTGGAGAATGGTGCCCTGGTCTGCACAGAGACCCTAACGTCTGCACAAAGTAGAAGCTCAATAAATATAACATAGAAGAAAGAAGAGAGACTGCTCGTCCTGTATTGATAAAAAATTACTTAAATGTGTACGTCTTACCTCAACCACACCATGAGCTCTTTGAAGACACAGAGCGTCTCTCACGTTTCTTCTGGTATTTATCAAAGTGCTCAGCAATTCTGAGCAATTCTGGGCATGTAATATCATGTTCCCATGAATATGTCTTGAGCCCATACTATGTGCCAAGCACTGCAGGAGACACTGAGGGCCCCACAGTGAACAACACAACCACACATCCTGCCTTCTGGGACTTGCCTTGGAAAGAGGCTAATTGTTCAAGATTCTTGGGTTTCTGTTTGCAAGGGGGGTGGGGATGAACCCTAAAAGATGCTTGATGACTTCCTAGAGAGAGGGAAGACCCGCGACTGCTGCCAGCCTTGCACACCTTGAAAAGCTGCACAGGTACAAATACAGGAGCCACCTCCGCGGCTCCCAGCCTCCTCATGGGCTCACGATGTACTGGAACTTGATGAGTTTTGTGAATAAGAGCAAGGTTACTTCCCCACCTCTCACCAAACAGGTTCGCTGTCTTCCTTTGGGCATTTTCCTTGGGCTTTCTGTCAAGGCTGACTCAGCCAGTGCCTTCCTTCAGAATTCTCCACCCAGCTTTGGACTCTGAATCAGGCCCTTGCACATAGTCCCTGAGCCTATATTAACATGCATTGTGCACAAAGATAAAAAAAAATAAACAAAATTAAAAAAAAATGCATTGTGTCAAGCTCTGCTTCTGCAAAGGATGCACCACCCACCAGAGTTTTCCTCACTGAACCACAGCTTTTATGACAAAGGATTTATAACATTGAAAGGGTGCCCAAGAGTGGGCACTTGGAGATTGGAGGCTGGACAGGGGCCTCATTCTGTAGAGGACATCTACTGCAGAATTTTGGTCTTCCCAGCTCCCCTCCTTCAATTGATAATCATTCCTTCCATCTTGCCGGGAACCACTTCTTGGTGAAAGCTGCTACTCATGTTCTGTACACTTTGGTCTCTGGGATTGTTATACCTCACCCAAGAAGGTCCAATAAAAGGGCAGATTTCTTCTGGTCCTGGCGATTGAGCATGAAGCCTAAGCTGAACCACCCACTCTTCAGCTTCTTTCTTGCTGGTCTCAGATTTGGATGAATGTGGAGCTGCTAGTGGCCAGCTGCCTCACTGGGGAGAGAATAAAACCCACAAAAAGAGAGAGCAGAATAAGATGCCGACAGAGAGAGATGCAAAGGCATTAGAGACCCTTGCGGCAGATGTCTTACTCCATCCATCCGCTCCTTAACTACTGAAAATAATTCCAGGTCCCTCTCCCCCATGTTTTTTTCCCTTAAATTAATTTGAATTTGGTTTCTGTTATTTGCAAGGAAAGACTCCTGACCAATATGGATTAATTAAGCTCCCTCCCCACTATGTATAGCATTATCAGATATGAGAAGAGAAAGGGATAGTTTTATTCACTTATTCATGTGATCATTCAACAAATATCTATCAAACACCTACTAATCCAAGGTGGTATAATAGCGATTAAGAGTGGAATTTAGGAGTCAGAGCTATAAGCTTAAGTTTAAACCCTGGCTTCACCTCTCAGTGATACTAGGCAAATAAACTTTCTGAGCTCTAATTTCCTTATATTTTCAAATAAAGGTTAAAAATATCGACATCATCTGATTGTTGTGCAAACTAACCTGTTCTAATGTGTTCAGCAGTGAGCCTGAAATATTCTAGGTGCTCACTAAATAATATTTATAAATGTATAGATCATGTACCCCAGAAAGATTAGGGGATTTTCCAAGGTCACCAACTCTCTTAGGTCGCACTGAAGCCTTACTTTTCTCAGATTTATAAAATTCCCTTGAAGAATCAAATAATTGAGATCTAGCTTGCCATCCATTACTTTGAAAGAGTTGTTGGGCATGGTGTCTGCCATTAATTTAAATTTGGCCAAGCAAAAAGGAGGGTGATCAGTGCTTCAGAATCCTCCTTAACACAATTAGTTTGAATTAGCTCAAGCAACAGAAACCCAAGTTGCAGTGTGTTTCGGTTTGCTAAAACTTCTCCGAAGAAAGGTCACTGGAATCTGGGGTTCCTCTGACAGAACATCTGCTGGTCCTTCACCCCTGGGCTTTGCTGCTTTCAGCTCCTGGCTCTGAGCTTCTGTGGGTCCTCTATTAGCATATCCGAGGCTTTTCTCTCTCCAAACTTCTCTGGGTATTTCTCTCTCTGAGCTCTCTTGGCTTTTTCTGCCTTTTATCCTCTCATAAAGGACTCTAGTAAAGGATTAAGATCCACCTTGAATAGATGAGGTCACATCTCAATTAAAATAGTCTAATCAAAAGGTCCCACCCACAAGAGGTCTGCACCCACAGAATGGATTGAAAGATCATAGCCTCTTCTAGGGTACATAGCTTCAAACCAGCACCCAGTGGCTTAAGCACAAAGGGGTTTATTTTAACCAAACGTGTAGGAAGGCAGTCTAGGCTGGTGTGGGGACTCAGTAATGGCATCGAGTACCCTGAATTCTCCTGTCTGAGCTGCCACCCATAGATGTGTGACTTTTATCCCCAAGGTGATAGCTGCTACATTTTTAACCTTCACTCTCACATTCCAGGCAGGGAGAAGAAGGAGGAAGCCAAAGGAGGTAGTGCCTTTATCAAAGAACTAAAAACTTTCCCAATAAATGCTTACACCTTCCAGGTCTGAATCTAGCCATAGGGAGTCTAGGGAAGTGAATATTTTCACCTTAGTACCTTGCCACCCTGAAGAAAATCAGGGTTATTCAGTAAGGAAGATAGAGAATGGATATTGGGTAGGAAAGTAGCAGTGTTTACCATACCACCTAACTTCCACCCAACAGCCATGTCTATCTAAGCCCCAAAGACCTTACCTTGTAGCCCCTACCAAGCTCTTAATTACAGACATATATTAATTGAGTTGTTTATTCATTTATTCATTCAACAAATTGTCAGGTAGTGCACTAAACAATGTGAGATTATAGAAGCAATAAGAGATAGCTTCTGCCCTGATGGAGCTCTCAGGCTAATAGAGAACACAGATTTTTAAAAATTGTTACAATATCAATATGACTGTTAGGTATTGAATTGTCCTCCCTCCTCCCCAAAATGTGTTTGAGTCCTAGCCCTCGTGACCCTATTTGGAAATAGCACCTTTGAAGATGTTATTAGTTAAGATTGGCCTCAACTGGATTAGGGTGGGCCGTAATCCAATGTGACTGGTGTCCTTATAAGGAGAGGACATTTGGAGTCAAAGACAGAGAGAGAAGACAACCATGCGATGGACGCAGAGATTGAGTTATGCCACAAGACAAGGAAATGCCCTGGACAGCTGGCAAGCCACTGCATGAACCCATCACAGGAAGCGTGACCTGCCAACAACTACAAATTTCAGACTTCTAGCCTCTAGAACTGTGAG
>PVIY010019937.1:0-44994 GCA_004026745.1 Myrmecophaga tridactyla
CAAGGGAAAAAAAAATGTTTTCATAGAAACATTGACAAATATCGTATCAAAACAATCAACTGTACTATAATGGGTTTTATATGAATTATTGAGAAGCTCTGGATTTCTATGGCTTATTGAGAAGCTCACACTTAACTCCTCTATTCATTTCATATGATCCATTTAAATTTGTAATCAAATGCAGGGTTCAGAGAGTAAACATTTTACTGGAAATAACACCCTTCACTCTTTTATGTCCAAATATATGCTTAACTGATTATTTTATTTGAAAAAGAACATGTATTTTATTTGAAAAAGAACATGTAATCCTTTGGGTCTTTTTCCATTCAAGCATTGTTCAGCCACCCAGGATGCCTGACATATTGATTTAAGGGTTTTCTGTTTAAGAGGACTTTGATTTAATTCACTTTATGTCTTTAAAATTAGTTTTTAAAATTTATTTCTCACAATAATGATGTTTAATTGAATCATAGTTGGAAAAATGGACTGTGGATGAACAAATCAATCAAAGCACATTACATTTTTATTGAACTGGGGAAAAAGGAAAAGCAAAAAGAAAAAAACACAAAAGTAACATTAAAACAACTGAAAATACTCAATACAAAGAATAGTGCAAAACTTGTTTGGTGAGTAAGTTAAAAATTGCCTATATAATGATTATTTTACCTTCCCCAACAGGTACCTAAGGGAAAACCTAACAAAATAAATAATATATAATTACTGGATCACCGGTGATCTTAAGAATTAATATGAAGCATAAGCGATAGTAAACCTTATATTTCTAGACAGATCTTAGATATGTTTTATTAATTCTTTTTTTTTCAATGGATATAAACTTTAGGAGGGCACTGCATTGGTATCCATGATCACTTTTTCTTTCCTTTCACACAGAGCCTGTAAATTAAGTATTATTCTATTTACGCTCCCTTCCCACCACTTTCATCTCTCTCTGACTTTTTCCTGCCCAGTGGCAAATGATTGCAACTCTGGGAACTGGCTAACAAAGAGAGCTTTAGTTCTTTGCAGTGAACAATATCCCTTAAGGACCATTAACCTTAGAATGTGGCTCACCAACCACTATTACCTCCCAGAATTTAATTTTTTTCTAAAATTCTCATTGCAGTTTATATTTTGCTGTGATATCAGATGGTATTTCTAGAATTACTGAATTTTTTGTACAGTTTGTTTGCATGTAGTATGTGTGTAAATTTGGGCTTTATAAAGAAGAAGCACAAATTAATTTACTAGAATAATTTGTAATCAAGCACTTATTAGGTTAAAAAGCAAGGATGCTTGAGGATGATTTTTCTTTTTTAATTAAGGCACATACTATTGTGTCCATAGATAAAAGGATGATGATTTATTCTAACAGTGTGGTTATTTACAAGAACAAATTCCATTAATCTTGTTCTAATATATATACTATACTATATAATATATATAGTGTATATAAATAAATAAAAGGGGAGTAAGAATACAAGTCTTAGAGAATCAGAAAAAAAAAAAGAAAATAGATTTGCATATCCCAATTCAAAATGATGTGAAGCTAGTAAGGACGGTTCCACTATAGTATTTACTTCATTTTTAACCTGTGGTTATGACAAAGAAATCTGGAATCAGAAAATACTAATATAAATACTGCCCGCAGTGACATCAGGAACTTCTTCTAAGACTTATGAAGTTGTATTTTCTTGATTCAGCACTTTCCCTGCTAGTACAGCCCTCTGTTTTCTGTAGTTTGGGGGATGGTTACTTTCTTTAAGATTCTTCTACTGCTTTTCCCTGAGAGGGATTGGAACAATAGCAGCCCTCACAATTGGCACCTGGAGATGCAGTGATTAATGATCAGAATACGTACCCCCCAAAATTTCATGGACTAGGTCGGTAATCAAAAAGTTAAGGTTTAATGAATGATTATGACTACTGAATCATTAAGATAAATATTCCTTTTTATCTTTCTAATATATTAGAGAAGACAGAGAGAAATATCTGAAATCACTGAACTATAATTCAGCTGCCCTGATCTCTGATAATGATTGTAAAAGCCTTTATCTTGTGCCTTTGTGACTGTGAAAGCTGGTACTCCCTTTATCCATTCTTTTCTCAAAGTAACTAGTAAGGGAAAATCCCCTAATGCTAATGGAGGAAACTGAATTATCTGGAAACTGACCATTAACTAGTTACAGCACAATTTCCTTCCTTTACATATGTAAATTGTTCTGCCTATACCTGCTAATGAGATGTTAACTTTGTCTCTCTCCCTTTCTGATTATACTTGCTATTGAAATTATGATTTCATCTCCCCTTGTTAGATTCCATAAAATCCTTGAACTCCCTAGACTCAGGGAGACAGATTTTAGGCGGCTAGGCCATCTGATTGCCTGCTTTTCTCTTTGCAATAAATTCACTCTTTGAAATAAATTCACAATTTGGTCATTGGAGCACAGAGGGCAGAGAGCCCTGACTTTGTCTGGTCAGAAGTCTGTTTGTCCTCCAGGGCACCAGCCAGCGGCACCGGGTGCAGGAGCCGAAATCCCCACTGCTGCCTGCTGTGAAGGTGGTAGGTGGGAAATGGTGGCCGCTGCAGAGAAGGCAAAATTCACCAACATTTTTCACAATTAGCCAGCCTCTTCTGCGTGCTCTTATTCGGATGCTGCAATGTTCCGTTAGACCCTAGTTTCAAAATAGTTTCTTCAGAAAGTTCCTTCCAATTCAATAGTTGTTTTGTTGGAGAGATTACTGGAACTTCCTACTCTATCTTCCCATAATCCTATAAATTAACTTCTTTTGCTTTAACATTTAGCCAAAGGTCCAGTGATACAAACACCTGCCACTTTTCATGGAATCACTTATGGTTTCTAATCAACAAGACATGAATTCTGATAGGCATACTTTAAGATGTAATAATAAATCCAAAGAACTCCAACAGTGAGACTGAGTTTTTAAAAAAAAAAAAGAAAAGTATGCATCAGATGTTCCCTAATAGACAATACACACAACAATCTGAAAAATCATATATTTATAACTTAAGGAGGTTCACGACCAGCATGTTCATACACTCACATGTATCAACTATTGAACTCAATATATAAATTAGGAGAGAGTTTGATTATTGTTGAGCAATGAATATTGGAAGATAAAGCAGATTAAGTGTGAATTTGCAGAACAGAAATACAGAAGATGGAAGTAATGTAGAAAAAGAATTAAAAACAAAGGCAGGAATCCTACCATGCAAGAGTAAAATTCTAGAAAGAAAATATAAGTAAAAAAGATTAAAGAGACAATAGTTAAATTATTGAAGAAATATTCCTTTAGGTGAAGGAACCTCTGGAAGCAGATATCAAAAGATTTTGCCAAATTCTATATGTAAACACACATCTAGGCATATCCTGATATCGTTTCAGGTGTTAATGACAGAAAAAAATCTTAAAAATGTTAGAATGAGCAACTCATAGAATCAGAATCTAGAATATAGGTTACCAGGGGACACAGCAGGGATGGGGAATGGGAAGTTAAATTTAAAATGTACCAGCTTTCCTATTTGGAGTGCTGGAAATATTTTGGTAATGGATGATAGTGATGGTAACACAACATTGTGAATATAATTAGCAGCACTGAAACATATATCTCTGAATGTGTTAAAGGGGGAAATGTTAAGTAACATATATCGTAACAAAGTAAAAAATAAAAATTTCCAAGAAACTACACTCACAAACAGTGAACCCTAAGTTAAACCATGGACCTAGTACTGTCATAGTACAGTTATATAAATGTGCTTTTATGAATTGCAACGAAAAATTTTTCCACATCAATGCAACCTATTAATAATAGGGTTATTATATGGGAATCATGTATTTTATGCATGATTGTTCTGTAAACCCACAGCTTCTATAATAAAGAAAAAACATATAGGCAAAAATTACATAAACCAGGCAAAAATTGTACTATACCTCTGTAGCACTGAAAATCAGATGATAGTAAAATAATGTCCACATAGAAAATTGGAGACCATTTGGTTAAGCTTTATCTATAGTGGGAAGGAAAATTAGTTTTAGACATGCAAGTATTCAGAGAAGCTATTTAAGTGTTTCCCATCTCAGAAAATCACAAAGAATACAACTAATCAAATGTGGAATAAATCGATAAAAAAGTCCTCCAAGAGAAGAACATGAAAAAAAAAAAGATGGTAAAAGTTTGAGCAATTAAACAAGCAACATATTATAGTGAAATACAAATGGAAGTAATAAAGCTTCTAGATATGCATACATTAATGTCCAGATTTCTTAAATTAGAAGTATTGAACTTATTATATGAATGGAACTTAATAAAGGCAGTCAGAAAATCCCAGAAGTGCCATAACTTCCTAATATAAAGAAAAGCCACACCCCAAAAATGTCACTACCACCCTAAAATGAAAAAAAATGTCAAATTATCGGTAAACTCATAATGGTTCTTTCACAAATCAGAAAGCTGAGACTGCAAAACCACCCAGGAAACTGAATTCCAAAAGCACCAAGACCCTTCTGAGGAAAATAGGACACATGAAGTTAGTCACTCGTGGCAGAGCACAGGAGGAAGAGGGGCCACCAGATATGAAGCAGATAGTCTTACAGTTGGAATACAGTTCAAAATATCTGTGCGTCTCAACACAGGGGAGTTCCCTCACAAGCTCTTTTCCATGAACTTCCCTGGGTGCTCATGAGAAAGACTGGAGACAATGTCAGAGACTGCAGAGAGGAATCCTTAATGAGTCCCAGATCTGAAATCCTGTCCATGTGAATGTACCCCACTCTCATAGGAAGAAAAAGTCTTAAGAACACCCTTTAGCCCCATATCCCATGCGAAGTTCCATTGCAAAAATCATTTCATATTTGGTAAATCAGGAGGAAAAGAAACCCAGGAGAAATGCAGATAGGAAGAAAAATACTAATATTAATAAAATATTAAAGCAGTGAGTGGGCTAGAATATTAGAGTAGACATGCCCCATATTCAGGTGTAAATACTATTCACCTGTTCCCTTGCGGTATCCAGCATTCAATAAAAATAATTTTGAGAAATACACACACACGCAAAAACAAGAATAAGCAAATCATTATCAAGATATAGAACAACTAGCAGAATTATACTCAGAAATGACCCAGAAGTTGGAACTATTTTAAATAAGGCCTTTAAACAGCTAAAATGAGACCTCATGGAAAATAAGCATAAACGAATGGGAAATTTTATCAGAAAGATGAAAATTTTAAAAATGTCAAATGTAAACACTAGAAATAAAAAAAATACATGAATACTGAACATAAGAAATTTTTTCAATGAGTATAATAGCAGACTGGGCATAGGTAAGGCAAAAAATAAATGAACTGTAAGATAAGGCCATAAAAATTATCCAAATTGAAAAAGAACAAGGAAAGAGAGTAAAAAAACTGATGTGCTGCATCAAGAGCTATTGGATGATGCTGAGTGATATAGCACAAATATAATTGAAGCTTGAGAAGAAGAAACAAGAGGATGGGAAAATATTTATTTGAATAAAAAAATTCAAATATGTCTAAAATCATTGAAAGACAAAAAGGTTCCAAAAGCTCTGAGATCCCAAACAGAATAAAATGCACACCTAGGGGCATCGTAAGTCAAAATGCTGAAAATGAAAGATAAACACAATTGAAAGAATCCAGAGAAAAGGTCACATTTCATACAAAGGAACAAAGGTCAGATTTATGTCAGATGCTAGTCAGAAAATACAAAGGGAGAATTTGAGAGTAGCCATTTTGAGTTTGTTGATTAGATATCATTTTGTACAAGACTCTCAGTATATGTGTTAAATAAAGTAAGCAAAAGCTGGAAGAAAACATCATGAAATGTAAATAGGATTTAGGAGTCCTAGTTTGGTAACTAAATTTTCTTAACTTAAAAAATGTCTGATTCTCACTTTCTATCATTTATAAAATAAGGGTTTACTTCGAATGGTCTTCAAATTTTTTGTTCTGTGATTATTTAGTTGCTATACAAGATCTAGAAGGTGCTTGGTACATATAATTTTATTTAGTATGACTGAACTCTTCAAAAGAAGAGGAGATTTGGAAATAGAGAGGACAGCCTGATGACAGAGGCAGAAATGGAATTATGCCACAAGCCAAAGAATGCCATGGAATGCCAGCAAACAACTGTCAAAACCCTAGAAACTACAGAGGGAGCATGGCCCTGTCTTGATTCAGACTTATACAGCCTCCAGAACTGTGGGACAAATTTCTATCCTTTTAAGCTGTCCACTTTCTGGTACTTTGTTATGCCAGCCCTTTAAAAAAAGATAGCCAGAATCATGATAACAAGAAGGAACATCAGCAAAAGTGATAAACAAAAATATAGCTCCACTTAGAAAATGAATATATATATATAAATATATTCACCATTAATCTAAACACTATGAGCTGGCAGGGTTTGTATCCTCTAAACCTCTACAATTTAAATTTTAATTATAGGTAAACCAGATTAAAACAAAATATAAATGCATATATAATTTTTCTTCAATAATGCCAATACAACTGTAGTGTGGAAATAGTGGATCTAAGTATTCTAAACTCCATTCCAATCCAATTCAACCTTTGCATTAAGTTCCTTTTGGATAGCAAGTACTTTGGAACTCTTATTGAAGGCAAAGCAATGAATTCCATATTCGCTAACCGCAATTCAGAACAACTTAAATTCTACACTTCTTTAAAAGGCAGATCATAATTTTAATATCAGCATATTTCATAGAAAAACAATTTTGTATTTTTAATCTTTTCCCATTATAGTATTTACCTTAAAAATGTATATAGTTTCAAGGGGGTATTATTTGAATTGTAACATCTAAGATTTAAATATCTTACAGTCAGAATCAAAGTTGAAAAAGATTCAAACTAGATTCACTTGATAAAAACAGCAGGCTTATTACATCTTAATATTAAGAGCCACTAATCAAGACCAAGGAATAATTTTATCTAAGTGTTAATACATTAGTAATTTTGAAACTCTAAACCAATTTTTAAAACTTTTCTTCTTTGACATTATCAGCACATAAGTAAGTTAATGTATTTGTTTCAAAATCTACTTGATGACTAAAAAAGGTAAAATATAAAAGTTGAAATGACATCATCACCTTTTAATTGTCTACCAGGCCAAAGATGAATGCAAATTACAAGGGAAATATTTGTGGAATCACTCTTCTATAAATTATTTCTTCAATATCCATAAGGCTAATGAAATATAAATAAACTCACAAGAAAATCAAAGCCATTTATAGCAAAGTTGTTTTTAATTATGAAAAAAGCTGACTATTCGAATATGGATCAGTTATCTGGTAGAAACTTTGAGATGTACTATTAATGCCCTACTTCATAAAGCACAATTACTCTCTGCCATACTATCAACTATAAGAAAAGAGAATTGCATACTGGATAAAGTTAAAAAATGAATCTCTGTATTGAATATCTTTCAGAAGAGTACGTGTCATTCATTTCTCTTTCAATATACAGTAATTGGTAGGTGACACAACATTGACACTGAGTGCTTTCAAATTATCTACCATATTTAGATCGTCTATACTAACATGATGGACAGTATAATATTAAATACTTTCTCAAAACAAAATTAGACACCAAAGTAGCAGTTTTCTGTCAATGTGCGTTTCCAGATATGACAGTTTTAATCTTTTCGGTGTCTGGTGATAATGGATATTCAGCGATCCTGTCACAGAAAATGACCTCTACAACTCAGTTTTTTTAAACCCATAAAGACTTTAAAGCAAGAAACACTTATCAAAGTTTAGATAACAAAGAAAATGAAATTATTAGGTCACGCAAAGTTTTAAGCATATTTATTTTTCCTTTATTATCTTCAGTGAAACTCTATTTTGAATGTGGTTATTTGAATTTAATAAATCATTAATTCATTATAATAAATTACAGTAAATTAAGCATAATTTTGAGTAATTTTATATAATGAAAAATTTGGAACAAATAACTCCTTTGATATAAATTGACATACTTCAATTTTATAATAAAATATTGATACTATTCATTTTAAAGGTGAATTGTTTTTAAGTCTAAATTGAACATACTTGGATCTCAACAAAATTTGTTCAGTGAACAAGTCATATTCCATAGTTTTCATTTAGCTTTTTATAGAAGATTTATTGACATTTTAGTTAACCTTAGTAATTTATAAAATACTCCCAAAAATCTCGTATAAAGCCCTCCTACTATAGGGTTTAATTTGTAACTAAAGTGCAGCTTAAGTCTTTGGAAAATATAGGTTAACTATGTCAGTTAAAGTCTCATTAATAATTTATATTTCAGTCCCTCTGAAATTCATATGGCAATCAAGAGAGCACGTATAAAAACTACATAACAATTTCATTTAAAGAATACACTAATTATCATAAGGAGTTCATACTAATCATCATCTTATTAATAGAATCAAGGAATGAATTTGTAGTTATATAAAATGTTGACAAATTAATTTCAATGTTTATCAAAACCAAATATTTTTTCCTTCTTATAATATTTATATTTTCATTGTTTTATCACCACCCTTAAAAGCATCATCTCTTTGGCATTTATCACATTGAACTTATTTCTATTTTTTGTGGAATTAACTTTCCTGGGTGAATTAATGTTTTCTGATTTGGTGAAAAAATTAAACACAAAAAACATATTTAAAAGGCGGATCCAACAATAGTTGATATCTTGTCCCATTTATTGTTAAAAGGTAACTTTTCAGCTCAAAGAAACAATATATTTTAGGTTTTGTTTAAATTCACTGCAAGACAATGACTAATTGACAAGAAATCTAATAATCACATTGAAATAATTACAACAGTCTATGGAGGTAAAAGATAACACTGGGTGGGTTGACAGATCTGCAACTATGGAAAGCTGAAATAATGAAGGAGGTCAATAACTGTCCATCGCTCCAGGCAACAACTACTTTAACCCTCCTTCTGATCATTACCATTCCCTCAGGCTATGAGGTATCTGATGTCAAAGAAATAAGTGCACTAGGATTCCACCCTCTCCCACTTATTGCATGCTCTCTTACAATCTTAGAACCTTGTAAATTCTCTGTTCATATGGATCTGTTCCTTGGGTGGGTTCAACATGCCGAAATTGGACTCTTCTAGCAATGCTTATGGACCATTTAAGCTTGAGGTGTGATCTCTGGAGATACAGGAGAGGGGGTGAAAGAGGGTTCTTGAATGGGAGACAATAGGGCAGCTTCCAGCCAAGACCTCCATTTTTAATACTCCCTGGAGAAAAACTATTTTCAAATATGTACTGATAAGACAAAATATAGGAACTCACATATTAAGAATAATTACCCGACAGATTTCTAGAGCTTTCAAATAAATAGTATAAATATCTGTACTCATCTGTGCAAAATGGGGATAACTATAACATTCCTAAATGTTATGCTAAATCAAATTAGAAGGAGCTTTACATTCCATATTATTTTAGAAATCCGCCTAATTTTTAAAGTTAGCTCAGATTCTTCAATATAACTAACATAGAATTTCTGGCAGGCAATTTAGCTATGAATGTAATGATGGGAATATATATTTTTCTTAGTCTTTTTATTTAAAAATAAGATAAAATCTTTTCATGGTGAATTGCACAAGTGGATACAATTTGAAGACTTTAGACAAATGCATATAGTACCCTCATCAATGTATAGAATCCTTCCATCACCACAGAAATTCCCTTTTGATCTTTTAAGTCAAGTCCCCATAAGCAAGCATGGTTTTCATTTCTATTACCACAAATTAAGTCTTCTTATCTTTCACCTTCAAATAAATAGAAACAAGCAGTTGTATTGATTCGCTTCTTTCACTTAATGTTTTTGACATTTATCCATGTTGTTGCTTGTATCAAAAACCATTCTCTTTTATTGCTGTTATTTATTTATTTACATTACAAATTGTTTTTCTAATCTACTCCTAACCAAAATTTAGATTGTCCTAGAGTTTGGCTATTACGAATAAAGAAACTATAAATATTTATAGGACTTTTTTGGACATGTTTTCATTTCTCATGGGTACATTCATAGGAATAGAAATGCTGAGTCTTATATTCTTAAAGTCTTGAATAGATTTTAAAGAAATATATATGAAATGCCAGTTTTTCTAAGAGTTTTGTAATCCGATCATTATTGTATACATCTTCCTGTTGTTCCATATCCTTGCCAATATTTGGGATTATCCATCTTTATAATTTTATCCACTCCAGAAAGCATAAGTTAGTATCCTCACTTATGTTTTAATTTGCATCTTCTTGATGGCTATCAATGCTGAGCATATCTTATGTGCTAATTGATTTATTTTGTAGCTCTTTCTGAGAAATGCCTGTAAAAATCTTTTGCCCATTGGTGTCATCTCTTTTTATCTTGATCATCAGCCTTTTTAGGGATTTGTCATTTTTAATCCCTTAAGAAGTAACTTTTAGCTTGGTAATTTTTCTCTATCACGTGTCAGTTGTCATTTTCTTGATTTCTGCTCTCCTATCTTTGGTATCTAATGACTTTTACTTATCTTTGGGCCGAACTATTCTAACTTCTAAAAGTAGAAAAATGGGATGCCTGATTTTAACTTTCTTTTCTAATATTAGTATTTAAAGTTATAATTTTTTCTCTTATCTTTGCTTTAGATCAACCCCACACATTATAGTTACATTATTAGTGTGAGCAATATACGTTTTAATTTTTTCTCTGTGATCTCATCTGTAATGTGTATATTATTTATAAGCAGGCTGTTTAAATTGATAATCTTTGAGGATGTTTCTTGATGACTCATTGTTTTGTTTTGTTTTTTTGCATGGGCAGGCACCGGGAATTGAACCCAGGTCTCAGGCACGGCAGGCGAGAACTCTACCTGCTGAGCCAGCGTGGCCGGCCCTGTTTTTTATTTGTAATGTAATTCCCTGTTGTCTACAAAAATATAAACTGTACAATTTTTATAGTTTGAAAGCTTTTGAGACTTATGTTAGGGACTGGTATATGATCTCTCCTGGCAGAAATTCCCTGTGCTCTTAGAAAATGTTTCTTCAGCAATGTGGGGATGTATGCAGTGCGAGTTGCTTTATGGTGCACTGTAGGAACACAGGCTCAGGCACATCAAGACTTTCAGCAAATGATTGCTACAATACCTACACAGCACAAAGGGTCCAAAAGAGCAGAGGAAGAGAGCCCATCATGGCCAGTCTCCTGGGGAGGCTCAAGTCAGGGTTAGCGGATGGCAGCTCCACATCCATACTTTGGATGAGAGATAAGACATACATGTACTGTCTGAGAGTATTTATCCACCCCAGGAGAGGGACCCCTGCCACTGAAAGTTCTTACCCTTGATAAAGAGCTGGAATTGCCTGTTTCCATTTTCAGGTTTAAGGTAAGGTCAGGCCTTTCCGTAAGACCTACTATCTCTCCTGGGCTACAGAATGGAAGCATACTGAAACATCTGAACATAATGCAAAAGGAAGGGGGTAGGTGAGCACTGGGAGATGGTCATTAGGTGTGCCCATGACTTCTCCAGCAATGTACTATTATGTAATATAATTTAGGTTAAACAGATGAATTGAACTAATATATATCCTTAGGATCTTCTTCTCTAGTTGTCCTATTAATTACTGAGGGGAATATTATATTATGCAACTATGATTATATATTTGATTATACATATAATTATAAGTGCTCATTTTTTCTAAAAATACTATCCATTTTTACTTCAAATATTTTAATCTCTGTTATGGGATGCATTGGTCTCTTTGATTAATTGGCCTTTTTTTTATTGTGAAAAGTTCCTATTTATCTATGGTGATACTCCTAGACTGAAGGGCTGTAATTGATGATGGATATATAACTACCATCTTAAAGTTTTCATGGTAAACCTTCTTCCCTCCACTTTCTTTCACTCTATATGTATCTTTATATTTAAAATGTGATTCTTTAAATTTTGCTTTTGCTTTTTTATCTGATCTCATAACTCCTCCTTTCTAATTGGAAGGTTTAAAGTTAATATAAGTATAAATATTAAGGATTTTAGGCCTAATATTATAATTCATTTCCTATTCCATTAATTTTGTTCATCTGTTCCATATTTCCTGATTCTTTTTGATTAAATGAAATTTAAATGATTTTTAAAATTCTGTTTTATTCCCATCATGATTGGCTTTTAAGTTCTCTTTTCTCTCTCCAAATATTTATTTATTTGTTTTTGTGGTCAATCTAGGGCTGTCAATATGTATCAATAACTTAATATAGTCCCCTTAAAATTAATAATGTACCAGTTCATAAAAAATAATAATATAATTGTATGTAGCATCTCCCTGTTCTTTGGTCTATTCTATAGACCAAATATATAGTGAAATACTATATATTTTACTATGTAAATTGCACAAACAAATGTTACATTTTTTTATTTACACAGTCACAAAGAAAAAATATATATTATTTTGTCTTTACTCATGTATTTACCATTTCTGATGCTCTTAATTGTTTTTTTAACAATCAAGTTTCCATCATCAATTACAGCCCTTCAATCTGAGGAACTTTCTTCAGCATTTCTTATAGTGTAGTTATGAAACCCTTGCCCCAAATATATCTTTCATCTTTCATTTAATATTAAAATATTTTTATTTCACTATGATGAGCCTTGGTGTTTGTGCTGGTTTGTAGCTATTATGAACTGCCAAAAAGCTACGTCCTTTAATTCTCATTCAAAATTGCTGGGTGGGATCTTTTTTATTATTTTCATGGAGATGTGACTCATCCAATTGCGGGTGATAACTTTTGATTAGACAGTTTCCATGAAGATGTGTCTCCACCCATTCAAAGTGGGGTTGCTTACTGGAGGCCCTTAAGAGGGAACCATTTTGGAAAGAGCCAACAGAGCCGACAGAGCCCACATAGCCAACGATCTCTGGACATGCAGAAGGAGAACACCCCTGGGGAATCCTTATGAAATGAGAAGCCGAGAGAGAAAGCTAGCATCATTGCCAAGTGCCTTTCCAACTGAAAGAAATGTTCTGGACCCATCAGCCTTTCATGAATCAAGGTATCTTTCCCTGGATGCCTTAGTTTGGACATCTTCATGGCCTTAGAATGTAAACTTGCAACTTAATAAAGCCCCTTTTTAAAAGCCATTCCAATTCTGGTATATTGCATTCTAACAGCTTACAAACTAAAACAGTATATAATTTTCTAAAATATGTATCTATCTTGCTTGGAGTTCACAGATACCTTTTGTTTCATAGGTCAATGTTGTTCATTAAATCTAGAAAGTATTCTGGCCATTTGTATTTCAAAAACTTGTATTTTTTTCTGCTCCATTTTTTTCTCCTCTCTTTCTAGAACTCTGGAACTGTGGAAAATTTTCTAGGGTTAAATAAGAATTTCTGGTGATTGTCTATTGTGAGATAAGACATACAAAATGAGAGGAAAAGATGAGATTCATTTACTCTCTATGGATGTCCATTTGCTCTTGTGCTTTATGTTGAAAAGACTATCCCTTCCCCATTGTGTGTTATTTAGAAGCTTTGTTGAAAAATAATCTAATCTCCAAAGATCTCTTTGTCTATTTTTACATCAATACAATTCTTTGTTGATTAGTTTAGTTTTGTGCTAAGACATGATATAAGTCAAGAAATCAGGCAATGTAAATCATCTAATTTGTTCTTTATTTAAATCATTTGATCCTTTAAAATTCCATATAATTTTTAGAGTCAAATTGTCAATTTCTATAAAACACCATCAGGATTTTGACTGGAAGTGAATTGATTCTAAAGAACATAATCAGTATAACTGCCATCTAAAAATGGATTCTTCTGATCCATTATTGTATATCTCTTCATATACTTAGAGCTTAATTTCCAACAATAATGTCTTATAAGTTTTGAAATATATATTTTGGGCAACCTTTGTTAAGTTTACCCTTGTGTTTCATGTTTTTGGTGGTATTGTACTTTTTAGTGTTTTATAAACTCAAATATGTTGATTTGTTAGTCTTTTTTTATACTTAAATGTCCCATAATGAAAATGAAACAAATAAAAAATAAGCAACTGATTCCTACAGTATTTTGTGTCCTGGACACAAGTTTGGCCCAACATTTAAAATCAGTGTAATCCATTATTATCAATAGATTAAAGAAAAGTTGATTTCATCAATAAATGTTGAAAAGTCACTTGAGAAAAGTTGATACCCATTTCTGACTTTAAAAATCTCAGGAAACTAAGAATTAAAATTGAATTTTCATAGCCTGACTGATGCTGCTCTCTGTGTCAGAAACCAAATGAGCAGTGCAAGTTGGAGATCTCAACTCCTGCCTACCTAGGTCTGCTGCCCTGGGTCTGGGCTGCTTGAGACAGAGCCTGGGCCTCTGGCTCAGGTGCTGCTTCTTGACATAGTTCTGGGACTCTAGGTTGGGTTCCTAAGCTCTGGGCTCCCTTTCCATATGACTGGAAATCCTAGTTAGTGACTTAAATCTTAGAAATTAGAAATATTTTTCTAAGCATAAATCTTAGAAAAATAACTGGATTACATACAGATAGGGGAAGATGATCTAAAATTCCATTAAATTTCAAATGACATAATCATCTGCAGGAAAATCTGAAGGGATCTGCAGTGAGGCTGCTGGAACTAAAAGGTGAGCACAGCAAAGTAACAGGATATAAAGTGTATGTGGAAAAATAATTTCATTTTATATACTGACAACAATATTGGAAGCTAAAAAATAAAGTGAAAAAATAGTTAATATGAAAAATAAAATTCAACTTAAATTGAAAAACAATATTTAAAAATGCCATCAAATTATAGTATGTGTATGGATACATACATACACACACATGAGAATATATGCAAGATGAGAATATTGGAAAATGTTTTTTAAAAAATTAAATACATTAATGGGAATCATCATTTTTATGAATCTGAAGCCCCAATATTGTTGAGATGTAAATTTTCCCTATATATATTATTGTTTACTGCAATTAATCAAAATTCAAGAAAACATTTTTGATGAAATTGAGAACCATATTCTAACATTCTTATGGGAATATAAAAGACCTTGAATAGCTAAAGAACTATGATTTTTTTTTCTAAGACATGTACTACATAATTTCAAGATTCACTATAAAATACAGTACCAAAATAATATGGCAATGGTGTAAGGCTAGACATTAAGTCCAACAGAACAAAATAAAATCCATAAATAAATCTAGGTAAGTGTGATCAATTCATTTTTGACAAAAGTGCCAATTTCATTCAATTGATCTTTCGGTCAATTGAATGTTTCACAATTTGGTCGTCTATAAATTGTGCTGGACCAATTGAATATTTGGGAAATTTATTGCATAAACTGTTTTTGTCCATTTTTAACAAATTATATAGAATTTAATACATTTATCCTTTCCATTGATTCCTTGGGATGGGAAATATTTCTCACCTTAGCATATGTCCGTACAAGGAAGATTTCCTTCCTTGGTAGGAAAATCATCCACTTATGAACAAGATATGTACCTAGGACAAACAGAATTATTGAAATTGTAGTAGGGTTCAAAATTATCTGAGTGGCCATGTAAATAAAAGTATTGTAGATACCCATTACCTGAAGGCAAAGGCCAATTTTCCAGGCCTAGACAGTGCCTGCTTACCCTCCTATCTACTAGGCTGAAATGTGTTTCTCTATAATAAGCTTAATTATGATATTGAAAGAAATAATGTTTTCATCCATTTTCCCAAATGCATGTCCAAAATGTCAATTTTTAGGTTTATATGATTTTTAAAAATCACATCAAAAACATATACAACAATGAATGCAGGCTGGAGAAAAAGAAATAATGATTTTCTCTGAGTTCGATTCCTGAATACCTGTGTTAAGTCTTCTATTGACTCATTTTTAGGGTGAGACCCACATGCTGGATAACTTCTAAGACAAATGTTTTAGTTTGTTAATCTGCTCAACTTATAGATACCCTTCATATAGATACCATGAGATGCATTAGCTTTAACTATGGGTATTTACTGGCTTACAAGCTTAGTTTTGAAGCCATGAAAATGTCCAAATCAAGGCACCATTGAGAAAATGCTTTATTCCTGAAGATCAATCACATGGCAAGGCACAGGGCAGCATCTGCTGGTCTCTCTTCTCTCTTCTGGGTTTCCTTACTTTCAACTTCTTCTATGGCTTTCTCTCTCTCATCTGAATTTCACTTCCATTTTTTTTTGTATGCTCTATGGCAGAGTCACATTTCATTCTTTTTTCACATGACTATCCCCTTACTGCAGCACCATTTGCTGCATTTTTGTTTGTTTTGGTTTTTCTTCTGTTTATTTGCTTGATTGTTTGTTTGGGAAGTTCATGGGCTGGGGATTGAACCCAGATCTCCCACGTGGCAGGTAAGAATTCTACCACTGAACTATCCTTGCATACCTCTCTTATTTGAATTTCATTTTCTTTTAAGGGATTCCAGTAAAAGGATTAAGACCCACTCTGGGCCATGCCTTAACTGAAGTAACCTAACACAAGTTCCTAATTAGAATAGGTTTATACCTAGAGAAATGGATTACTGTTAAAAATATAACATCTGGGGGACATATAGTTCCAAACCACCACAAAATCCAAGAATGCAAGCCCTCAAAACAGAGAATATTTTTAATTCTCAAGGATAATCAAATGAATGCCTAATAGGAAAGGCACTAAGTTCCCCTTTAACATTATTATTATTATACAATTTCCATCACAAATTTAATAGCAAAATTATTAATTTTAATAGTATAAAGAAAATATACTTTGAACATTTCAAGAATTTCTAAATTCTTTAATATTCTAATCCATTATTTACTTATTTGTGAAAAATGTCAAATTAAATTAAGAAAACATCAGTAGTTTACATGTACAAGTCCTTCAATTTTAATAATTGGGATTTATTCATTTCATTGACAGATAAATACATGAAAATATCATTTAACCTTACTTTTGGAATGTTTGACCTGAAAGTATTACAAATACTTTGTGATAATGTAGAAAAATGGAAATGAGGCAATTAGAATATTTTGGCTATTTTCCAAAATTATCATATATAATATCTCATCTAACCTTATTGAAAAGGAAGCAAAAGCTCTCTTTCTGCTTACCCCTCTATGAAATCTATTGGTGTTAATAAAAATGTTAAACTAGATTTCTAGTATTCAGCATTGAATTAATGCTGCCAAAATTACGGTGAAAAAGAAATTCTAAGAACTCACAATATTTAGGGTCAAGAGGGTCTTCTCATTTAGAAAGAAATAAAGAAATTCAACTGCTCACCAACATGGTGCAGAGGCAATGAAAGAATTTTGATTCTTGTCCATGGCACAAACTGAGATGATATTGTCCAGCCTCCCTGTAAATTTGAATATGGCCAAATAACAGAATTTTGAATGATAGAAAATAAAACAAAGTGATATGTGCCACTTCCTAGCCTGTAAAAAAAACTTTCCATAGTTTATGTTTTGTTTAACATCTGCTATCTGGTTACTGACACCAGAAATGACCTAGTAAAACATATGTTAAACATTTATACTACCTATTTTATACTTTACATAAGTAAAATTTGAATTTAAATGAGTTGACAAAGATTTTGAGGTTTATCATTCATACTAGATAAAATTACCTTAAATTATGCAGAAATAGTACTTTGAAACAGGGTGCTTCCAAATAACAACATAAAATACATGATATTAAATGAGCAGTCACATGGCAAAAATATTAATATCAGAGACTTGATCTTGGTTATGCACTGTGAAAACTCCTGTGATAATATCAAAGCAGATAATGTGTCTATTCATCCCACAGCCTTCAGGAAAGTAATGGGAAAACAGATTGATAGTAGCTAGTATGGGTTACTAAAAGAGAGTTTAGAAGTTATTAAATGAAAGAGATTATTTCAGACAAGAAATGGTTGGTTTTCAAGCATTAATGAGAAAGAATAGAGACAGTCTAGTCCTTAATAGGTTAGAAAAGCACATTGCAGCAGCACAAAATAAATATGGAAAGTCCAGGAAGATTCCATCCTGCAGTAAAGATTAATTTAACAGTGAGTTTTTAAAGTCACCAAAGTAGTTGCTTTGAGACAAAGAGACATTTGAATACATAATCCAAGATATAAATTAGGTTTAAGAATTATGTTCAGATAAGAACTTTGATTGTAACTACTGGTGTACAGAAATGGCAGGAAGCCAACATATCAGAAGTATAGAGAATAAAATTGTATTATTGTTTATGATAATATATTCCACATTCATGAAGAGGATCGTGCATCCCAATTTGTTGTCAAGTAACTTGCCATGCCATCTGTGGACTGTGTATATCTCCCTACTCCAATCACATTTGTTTGCTTTAGCCAATGGAATGTGAATGGACTTGACATATGCCATTTTGGAGCAAATGCTTTAACAGCTACTGTACATTCCAATCAACTTTTTTGCTATTTTTCCATGGAAATGGAATGTCCCAAATAAAGACTACTCTTTCAAGTTGGAACTGGTATGAGATAAATGAAGCACATCCAAAGTCTATCTGTCACCTAGAGCAACATAAAATCTGCTTCTGTCATACAGCTCAATGTAACATGATGGACAATTAAACTTTGTTTATTTTAAGGACCACTGAGATTTTAGCAATTTTTAATCACTGCAAAATTTGGATAATATAACATAAATTTTAGTAAAATTTATAGCCAAGGAAGCAATAAGCTTTTCTTGTTTTCCTTCAATTGGCATAGGCTCGTTTTCTTTGAATGAAACAGAAAAGGTATATAATTTCGAAGAACAGAAATCTCCAAATTACACACATTAATAGTTAAGTAGTCTAATAAACAAGTCAGTACCTCCCAGAGGGGAGTCAGATAAACCAAAGAACAATGGATAAGAAAGTTCAACACAAAGAACAAATTCATGGTCAAAGCCAGTTATCTCCTTCACTTATAAGGCAAACTGTTTGTCAAAATACCTTCCAGTGGTAATATCTCATTCTTCTCTTTGTTTTTAATGAGATTCTTGGTGGGTAGAGAATCTCTATCACATCTCTACCATTGTATATTTGATAAGCAAATGAATTCTTAGATTAGGGATTCATAAACTTTTTCTTATAGGACCAGAGAGTAAATATCTTAAGCTTCTGTGCAATACAGTCTCTGCTGCATCTACTCAACTCTGCTCAACTCTGTCATCCTAACTTGAAAGTAAAGTAACCATGGACAATCTGTAAACAAAAGGGCGTGAATATGTTCCATTAAAACATTATTTACACAAATAAGGAACCAGTCAGGACCATAGTTTGTAAATCCCTGCTTTAGAAAAATAAAGTGTAGGAATGGCATTTGACACTGATGGAAAGGATCCTACTTTATGTGGAAATACTAGTTGAAGCAGACTGGATGGCATCTTGAGCTCCCATACCGAGGGAGTAGGGTAGAATGCATATTATGTTTGGGAGAGAAGAGTGAACAAAATATTTTGGTAAAGATGGCCTAGAAATCTATAAGCTTATTTTATTTATCCACAGGGTTCAAAGCTAGACTTCTGCCTGAAATTTGCTATAACCACGTAACTGAGTTCTTGCCAAAGGGAACGCGGAGAGAAGAAATTTTCACCTTTTTCAGGGTTCTAAAATAAAGTGACTCCTTTATATCTTCCTTTATATTTATGAATACATTAATACCTAAGGCAAATCTAACAGGGAAGCCACAGGCTGAGGGTAGTCAAATTTTAAGTTATCATGTATTCCTAAATGACAGTGTGGATTATTGATTAGATCTGGAGGGTGATTTAAGAGTTTATCAGTTAAGAATGTAATGTTACTTTAGATAATTCAAGAAGACTTCTATTACTTAAGCCTTGAACTTAGATACCATCCAGATATTTAAAGTTGTATCAGTCATAGTTAAAGTATATGAGCAATTTGCTTTCTTGGGCAAAAGTATTCTTGGGATATCTTGTACCAATCCTCCAGGAAACCAGTAAATGGTCACCTGAAAATGAAGGTAATTCAGAAAAAAACAGAAATAATGTTTTCACCCATGGCCATGTTCATTTTGAGCTGAAGTGTGATGGTTGTGCACTGAAGCACACAGAGACTATCCTTAAGCAAGTGACGTTTAGAAATACATATATATGGTGATATTAAGATTTAGAAAATTAAGACATTTTAAAGCTCAGACAGCTTTAAACTATGATTTGAATGTAGTCCTATTTGATTTTACAATCTTTACTTATGTTAATATATTTTCCAGTAAGAATTATCATGAATTTTAATGCCCAGATTTTATATGAATAAACAAACCACTTATATATGTATGTATATATATAATATGTGAATCTAAGAATAATTTGTGCAATGAAAAAAAAACCCAACCTCCAAAATGTGGCATTGACCTCACGATGATATTTTATCAGATGAATGAGCTGGATATTTTGATGTAACGATAGTTGAAAATTCCAAAATAATCTTGGATAATGTCAAAGGAAGATGTATTCTGTACACAGTAGTCTGATAAAGAAACCTCAATGGGCCAGAAGGAATGGTCTCTAGGCCAAGAGAAGCTTTACCTACTTATTTGATTCAGAGCGTGGAGATTTTCTCAAAGCAATATTTGTATAAATCTAATCATGCCTGTATGAAGCAATTGTTTTAGGGGTTATTCTTTCATTTTGCACATACAACTACAATGTGAGCTGTAAGAAGTTTAATCATAAAGCTTAGCTGGGGGGTGACTTCTTATGTGAACTGATTCTCACCTTCCAAATAATTTTTAACATTTATATTTTTTATATATCTTTGGCATAGAAATCAATTGTGAATAAAATATTTAAAAAGACTTGGAAAGATGAAATATTAGTTCATTTTATTGTTTCCACAGCATGGAATATTATAAAAGTAAATGTAATTAATTTGTAAATGAGAAAATCATTATTTAAATAAGTTGAACTCTTTGATAGTGATTTGATCTAAGTAAAAAGAGTTAAGCACATTTTTGTCAATTTCATATTTGGTTAGATGACTATATTTTGTGCTGTAATTATCATCTCCTGAAACAAGAAAACTCACAGATCTGGGTAAGATATAAGTTGAAAAAATATACAGAAGTTTTCATTTCTAAATTTTTGCTTAATTTTAGCAATAGTTTCTCATAACAATCTGAAAAAAGGTGCAATCGCTTTTAAATACATTTGCATAACAAAGGCAGTTGTAATTGTATTTGCCACACTTATGGTACAAAAGAAGAAAATCATTATTGCTATAAAACTAAATATAATTAAAGTGCTTAGTTTGTGAACAATTTAATAATTAATTCTCCCAATCACAATTCCCGCAACTTTCTTTGCAGAAATGGAAAAGCTATTCATCAAATTTATATGCAAGCAATCTTGGAAAAGAAGAGTGAAGTTGTAAGACTTACACTTCCTGAGGTTAAAACTTATTACAAGGGAGGTGCGATGGTGGCTCAGTGGCAAGAAGTCTCGCCTGCCATGCCATAGACCCAGGTTCGATTCCTAGTGCATGTCCATGCAAAAGAAGAAAAGAAGTATTACGAAACCATAGTGATCAAAACAGCATGGTACTGGCTCAAGGAGAGACATATAGACCAATAAAATTGAATTGAGACCTTAAAGTTCAGCTCAGATTTATAGCCAACTGATTTTTGACAAGGAGTAAAGACTAGTCAGTTGGGAAAGAAGAATCTCTTCAACATATGGTGCTGGAAAAGCTGGATCTGCACTTGCAAAAATAAAGAAGACTGCTACCTCACACCATATACAACAATCAATTTAAAATGGAACAAAGACATAAATATAGGAGCCAGAACTATCAAACTCCTAGAGGAAAATGTCAATAAATATCTTTGGGACCTTGTGTTAGGGGCTGGCTTCTTAGATTTTACACCCAAAACACAGGCAACAAAAGGAAAAAAATAGATCAATGTGACCACAACAAAATTAAAATCTTTTGTGCTTCAAATGACTTTATCATGAAGGTAAAGTGAAAACCTACACGATGAAGGAAAATATTTGGTAACCACATGTCTGATAAAGGTTTAATATCCAGACTATATAAAGAAATCCTTCAACTTAACAACAAAAAGGCAAAAAGCCCAATTAAAAAATAGGCAAAAGATTTGAACAGACATCTCTCCAAAGAAGATGCAGAAATGGACAGAAAGCACATGAAAAGATGCTCAACATCATCACCCATCAGGGAATAGAAAATCAAAACCACAGTGAGATACAATTTCATACCCAACAGAATGACTGCTATTAAATCGATAGAAATAACAAATGATGGAGAGAACGCATGTGTCAATGTAAAATGGTGCAGCCACTGTGGAAGACAGTTTGGCAGTTCCTCAGAAAACTAAATATAGAAATGCCATATGACCCAGTAATTCCACTACTAGTTATAAATCCAAAAGAATTGAAAGCAGGGACTCAAATAGATAAGTGCACATCAATGTTCATAGCAGCATCATTCAAAAATGCCAGAAGATGGAAACAACCCTTGTCCATCAACTTGATAAATGGATAAATAAAAGGAGATATAGAAACAATGGAATATTATTCAGCCATGAAAAAGGAATGAGATCCTGATACATGTGACAGTGTGAATGAACCTTGAAGACATCATGTTGAGTGAAATAAGCTAGATGCAAAGAACAAATATTGTATGATCTCATTGATTGGATAGAATAAGCAAATTCAGAGTCAGAATCTAGAATATAGCTTACCAGGGGACAGGGTAGGAATAGCAAATGGACATTAAGACTTAAAAGGTACAAAGTTCCTATTTGGATGATGGAAATGTTTTGGTAATGTATGATAGTGATTGTAGCACAATATTATGAATGTAATTAAGAGCACTGAAATACATATCCAACCTTGATTAAAAAGGGGAAAGTTAAATTGTATATATGATAATAAAATAAAAATTAAAAAAAATCCATGGAACTACATTACACAATGAACCCTAAGTTAAACAGTGGACTATAATTAATAGTACAATTAAAAAATGTGTTAACATCAATGGTATGCATTGATGTTCCACACCAATGCAAGCTATTAATTGTACTGTGATATATGGGAATCCTGTATTTTATTCATAATTGCTCTGTAAAGTCACAACTTTCCTAATAAAAAACAAATACGCCTCTTCCCAGGCCAGTGCTCAAGAAGAAAAAGGCCTTGTTCAGTTCGAGCACAAAGATTGTGAAGCCCAATGATGTAAAGCCAGATGAATTCGACTCTGGCATTTCTCAGGCTCTCCTTGAGCTGGAGATGAACCCAAACCTAAAGGGTCAATTAAGGGTGCTGAATATAACAACAGCCAAGGAAATTGAAGTTGGTGGTGGTCAGAAAGCTATTATAATCTTTGTTCCTGTTCCGCCACTGAAGTCTTTCCAGAAGATCTGAGTCCGGCTAGTATGTGAATTGGAGAAGAAGTTCAGAGGAAAGCATGTTGTTTATTGCTCAGAGGAGAATTCTGCTTAAGCCACTCAAAAGAACCATACAAAAGATAAGCAGAAGCATCCCAGGAGCCGTTCTCTGCCAGTTGTGCACGATGCAATCCTTGAAGACTTGGTATTCCCAAGTGAAATTGTGGACAAGAGAATCTGCATAAAACTGGATGGCAGCTGGCTAATAAAAGTTCATTTGGACAGAGCACAGCAGAACAATGTAGAACACAAGGCTGAAACTTTTTCTTGTGTGTATAAGCTCACTGGCATAGAAGTCAATTTTGTATTTCCAGAGTTTCAGTTGTAAGCCAAAATGACTACAAGAGTATCACTATCAAAAAATAAATAAACAAAAAAATAGATGCAAATAACTTATTCTATTTCATCCCTCCTTTGTTGATTCCTTTTCTTCCCTCATCCCTCCCTCCATCCTTCCTACTTTTTTTATTTTGCTTTGTTCTTTTTCCAATTTTTTTGTCCTGCTTTTATTGGTTGGATATATTCTAGTTTTCTTCCAGAGTCAAATTAAGTGTCATTTCTTTTACAGATTCTTATATAGTTATTATCAGCCTGAATTAAATCTAAATCCTTTATAGCACCCAGTGCCTGTATCTAAATTATTGTTGCTTATATATCACTATTATTGCCCATCAAATCCACTCAGTTTTGAGCACCTTTAGAGTAGGGACAGGTGTGTGTTTTTTACTGAGCAACGGGCTTGCTTCCCATTGTGCACAGAATCTAATACTGTGACACTCAGATTTTTGGAAAAGAGTTGATCATGAGGTTGACCAGCAAGGAGACAGGGAACAACCCCAAATCTGTCTCCCCAGTCCAAGAACTAATGGAAATTTATAAGATGGAAACAAAGTGAGATAGGTACAGTTATGTGGATTCATATTGGCATATTCTGATTAGCTATTTATAGAACTGTCTCTATATGGTATAAATGCACCTGTGGGCCTGATCTTATATTCCTTCTTAAAGGACGCCTCACATTTCATTTGCTTCCAACAATTACTCAGTTCCATAATCTTGGTTGTAAGGAAGGTGATTTTTGTTCCTAATGACTCAGGGGTGTTCAAGGGACAAGAAGCTGTGCATCTGTGCATGTTCCCATTTCTGACTTGTGGCTAAATTTGCCTGCAAAACAAGCTCAGGAGAGAACTTGAGTTCTCAGGGAGAAATCCTGCTAAACAGATTTTGGCCTGAATCTTGATTTTTAGTTAGGACTCCTGGCTATCTCATTTGTGGTTTCGTGTTTATCATTTTATTCACAGCATCTAGCATAATCTAAGGAACATTGAGGATTCAGTAAACACTTGATGAATAAAGATTTTCCATATACACTTATTCTGCAGCAAATATTTGATTTTTTCTCCATTCTTTCCATGCAATCCCTAGAAATGCCATAATTATTGGGACAAATATAAATATGGATATATTTAACACAAATTAATCTAATATTGATGATGCGATCCAGAATTTGATTTTTTTATAAATTGTAAATACTTTAATATAAATATGAAAAATAGAGTAACATATTAATCTCTATATAGTATTTATATATACAGCATTTATACATAGCAAAAATGCAGAGTTTTTGTGTATATATAGTATTATTGATGTTCTTTCAATAAAGCCTTTAAATTTCTCTCTTAATTGTATCCCGTTTTTTGGGAAAGTTTTATTTAGCACACATTTGCAGAATTTCTTGCAATGAAGTAGTAATTAAAAAATAAAAGCCTCTGCATGGTGCTTAAAACTTTAAATGTTTCAAATATGCTTCCATTTTCATGGACCTCTGGAAGAGTAGCAGATGTCCTACCTGCCTCAATTTACAAAAAACTGACAGGCCCTTAAGAACAGTGTTTCTTATAAATAATTTTCTTCAGTTTTTATATTCCAAGAGGTTGGTACAGAACTGGATAATAGAAACTAGGCCTTAACTAAATAATTATTAAATTTGCAAAAATGAACCAATGATTAAAATGCATTTTATCTCCTAAATAAGTCTTCAAATTTCAAATTATATATTAAATATAGATAATGTAATTAGGTATACATAGTTTTTCTATTTACAATTAAATTTAAATGTATTAAATAAAATGAATACTTAATAATATAACACGCAACTTTCATTAAAATGGAGTTTTCTAATTCATTTTGATCTAGACGAATATACACCAAATTGATACAGGTTAAATTGAATAAAATGGCTGATACTTTATAATGGAACAAAGGATATTTCCATAGGGATGTGATTTTAAAAAGGGTCCATTGCTATTACACATTTATTATTTCTGTTTAATTGATCCATTATAAAGCTTGAGTGTCCTCTTTCATCTATTTCAACCATGAATACTGTCATTAGAGTTACTGATTACCCACTATATGGAAGAAGACAGGGGAGGTTTGTTAATTAGAGGCTATTTATACTTTGACAATATATAATTAAGTTGGTATTTGAGACAGCCTAGTGTCTGAAAGAGTAACAGGAAGTATAACTTTATCTTGGCACCTTTTTATGTTAACAAGGAAAAATAAGGCAAAACATTTACTAATTTGCTATGATGAATTTTAAAATGCACAATTGTGATATACAGTAATAAAGGTGCTTATGATATTCTAGCTAGTGTTGAATTGATTCATATGTGCATTCAGAGACTTTCTAATCAAGTAATTAGAAATTGGACATAGTTTTAAGCCAATAAAATAATACATAGTCAGATATTCATATAGTAATATTAATTTAAAATGATATTAAAAATCATGTATTATTTTTGTGACAAAGTCACAAAATTATTACTGATATAAACACACATACGCACAAATGCCTTTGTTAAATTTTCTTTTCTAGGATAACAGTTTAATCACCTAGAAACAGCCTTCTTTTCTCCTACTTCTTTTTTTGTTACATTTAATCAAAATTAAATATTCTTGACTCAATAGTATTTTATTTGTTCTCCACTTTCTATCATCTTTCACATTCTCACTTCCCTTCCTGTTCTATCTGATACAAACAATCCAATTTTCTAGCTCTATTGTAACTAATTTTCTCCTAGCTGTGTTCTTTGTTGTTTTCTATGATACAATTGTCTAAACTATAATTTCCTGCCATTTGTCTTTTCTTAAAAGTTTACTCCAGATTAATTTTACTGTAGAAAGCTCAACATGATGGAAAATGCATTTTTCTGTTCAAGTATGCGTTTTATTAATTGCAGATGTTTCTATTTTAATTGTACCAGAGAAAATGTGCTTAATATATAGTAAGAAGGATAATGTTCAGAGAATAACTTCCTGATTAAAAGGTTTTTTTCTGTTTTGACATTAAGGGAATGTGTGATACCTTTTCCCAGAAGGATTTTAAGAATTGAAGAAACATCTTTCTGATAGATTAGGTGCAATTTTGCCTGGAGGTAGGTGACAGAAGAGGTAGCCCAGGTACTATGATATGAAATAAAGAATAATAGGTTTTGAGTAGCTTATAATAGCGGTTCATCCCTTTTTTCTGTCCTGAATTTTTGTAAGTTGTCTAGACTTTGGATAAGAATTGTGGCATCAAACGACTTTTGAATTTAACTAGAATTTCTACAGACCCGGTCTTATTAGGATTTTGTGAAATATTACACTATCTGATATAGGTGCTGAAAGCAATTTCCCATTTTTAAAAAGTAACTTCTTAACTGTTGTAAAAGGTGAGTGCAAATAATATTCTCTTACAATCAACAATTCTAGGTAAAGATTATTAGTAAATCAATTTTCCCATAGTAAGGTTTCAAAATGTCCTGAAACATTTAATTTTATCCTTCTTTTTTCGCATGGGCAGGCACCGGGAATTGCTCCCGGGTCTCCGGCATGGCAGGCAAGATCTCTGCTGGCTGAGCTACCTGGGTCCGCCCAATTTGATCCCTTCCTATAATTCTTATATATATTCCCCACCACCTCAAATATGCATGTACCTTCTCTCCTATCACAATAGGATACAATCTTTAGATTTAAATGTGTTAATAATACATTCTGGGAAAGAAGCCAAATAAAAAAATCTACAAGTTTTAATATCTAAGATAATACAGACAAACTACTGTTTAAAACTTGGAAACGTATTCTCATGCAGCAATTTAGGAAGTTGTCAAACGTAACTAACATCACCAATAATTTTAGAAATGATGGTGAAGTAAAGTAACAAGATCCTCATGAGGCTAATCTCCCAACAAAAACAATAGGGGTAGGGCGGGCCACGGTGGTTCAGCAGGCAAGAATGCTTGCCTGCCATGCCAGAGGACCCAGGTCCCGTTCCCGGTGCCTGCCCAAGTTAAAAAAAAAAATGGGGTAGATAAATAAAATGAGATAATAGAATCCTGATATTTCTCATTAATGATTTCCAATAGGAAGGCATTGGGCTTAGAAGGAAGTATATTGACAACTGAAGAGAAAAACTGAGCAAAATCATAGGCAATAATCATGTCTGTTGAAAGCAAAAATAGAAATATGACAAAAGTCTGCTTTTTTCTGGTTGGAAGTACAATGGAAAAGGAAGCCAGGGCAACTATAATTGTTCAGAGATAACTTCAGCTTTCCACAGAAATCCATTTGAACATTATTGAGAAAAATGAGGAATTTGAATATTTACACTATATTAGATTATTATCAATTTCAAATCATTGCTAAATTTTGTAAATTATTATATTGCATTTCAATGAAAAAATGTCTTTGGTGGGGATATACGCTAAAATGTTTAGGGATTAAGTGCTATATTATCTACAAATAGTTTCTGAAAAGAGTATGTGTGTGTGTTTAGAAACTCATGAGGAGGGGCAGGCACAAATGTGGCAGACCTTGAATAACTTCAGAATCTAGGTGAATGGTATAAGAGTTCATTCTACTAGTCTTGTAGCATATCAATAGGATTAAGTTATCTTTCAAAAAATAAAATTGGGGAAATTAAAAGAAAATTATAACCAACAAATAAAAATAATGAGGTAGGGTGAATACTATATAAGCGGCAGAGTTTAATAGTAAACTTAGTTCCATAGAGTGCTTCTGGAAGATTTTTGTAAAGGAATGTCAATCTGATATTCTGAGTATAAAAGATCCTTCAGTGCAATAGTAGAAAATGAATTTTATAGGGTATATATCAGAATACCAGGAAAGATATATGTAGACAGGAGTTAAAGAAAGGGGGGTGATGCAAAACTTCTAAAATTCAAGATATATTTTGGATATTAAAGCTAGGGAAAATTGCTGATAGATTGGTTGTGCAAGGTTGGAAACTGTTAGGTGTTTGAATAAATGCTTGGACAGATATCCATTTAATGAGTTGGAGATGACTGTGGACAGTATTGGAAATTAACTGCAAGAGTTCTGCATTAGCTATGTTAATTTTCATTCAATTGTGCCACAGCATTTCAGGCAGAGTTGCAGGTATGGTAGTTCCTAGTGAAGCAAGGAAGAAGTCATTGGACATATATTTGGGATTTATTATCATAGAGATGGAATTTAAACAAGACTCCATGAAATCAAATATGAAGAAATCATTAGGATAGAATTAATACTTAAGGGCCTAAGGGCCAGCTTGAGGGAATTCTAAAATTTAAAGAAGACACAAGGAAAAAAGAGTAGCAAAACAAGATTTAGGAGAAAGATAGAAAGAGACAGAGAGGAGGGGAGAAGGAAGGAAGGAGAGAGGAAGGAGGGAAAAGAGGGAGGGAGGAAGAAAAGAAAAAGGAAAGAAAAGAAACAGAAGACTTCTATCAATCTTTGACATGATCTTATATATAGAAGATTGTGTTAGTTAGATTCAGTTGTCAACTTGGCCAGGTGAGCATACCTAGTCTTGTTGCTGCGGACATAAGCCAATGGTACATGAACCTCATTTGTTGCTAATTACATCTGCAGTCGGCTAGGAGACGTGTCTGCTGCAATGAGTGAACTTTGACTTAATTGGCTGGTGCTTAAATGAGAGAACACAACCTAGCACAGCTTAAGCAGCTTGGCATTCCTCATCTCAGCACTTGCAGCTCAGCCCAGGCCTTTGCAGACGGAGAAAGAAGTCACCCTGGGGAAAGTTGTTGGAACCCAGGGGCCTGGAGAGAAGACCAGCAGAGACCATCCTGTGCCTTCCACGTAAGAAAGAACCTCAGTGGAAAGTTAGCTGCCTTTCCTCTGAAGAACCAACAAAATAAATCCCCTTTTATTGAAAGCCAATCCGTCTCTGGTGTGTTGCATTCCGGCAGCTAGCAAACTAGAACAAAGATCCTAAAGAACCCATGAGAAAGGCACTAGAATTAATAAAATCCAATGAAATTTAATATAACATCATATACAATATACAATACTCAAAAATGAAATTAAAAAACAATTCCATGTAAAAGCATATAAAAGAATAAAATATTTAGGAATACATTTAATAAACAAACTGAAAAAAGTAGATATTCATGACCTTTGGTTAAAGTTTTGTTAGGTAACTCTAAAAGCAAAAGCAAAATAATTTAAAAAAAGATAAATTGCACTACATCAAAGTAAAAATTTTTGTGCTGCAAAACATACCATCAATAAAGTATAAAGACAACTTATAGAATGGCAAAACATATTGGAAAATCACATATTTGAGGGACCTGTGTCCTGAACATATAATGAACTTATTATATAAATATGAATTTATAAAATTCATCAATAAAATGATAAACCAATTAAAATGAGCAAGAATGTAAATAGACCTCTTCCTCCAAAGATAAATACACAAATGGTCAATAAGTATATGAAAGATGTTCAAGATCCTTAGCCATAAGGAAATGCAGACAAAAAATATGCCAAAATACCACTTGACACACATTAGAGTGATTAAAATTAAAAAGGCAGAACAAATAAGTTTTGGAGGGAATGTGCAGAAATTGGGACCCTCATAGATTGCTAGTAGGAATGTAAATGGTGCAGCCACCTTGCAAAACTGCTTAGCTGCTTCCCAAAATGTTAAACATAGATGTTACCGTATGAACCATAAATTCTACTCCTAGATACATATCCAAGAGAAATAAAAATATATGTCGACGCCAAAATGTATGCAAAAAAGTTCATTTTCACATTATTTGTACTATTTCACAAATAAAAACAATCCTAATGTTCATTAACCGATGAATGCCTAAACAAATTGTAGTACTATTATATGGATGCACTGACAGCTTTTATTTTCCAAAATATTTTGGTTATTTTTGTACAAGTAAATTTTCTAATAATCATTTTCCAAATAATGACTTCACCAAGTTGGAAAAAAAATACCCCATTGCTACTTTAATTAAAATCTCAATTATTTAGGGTGCACAGGTGGTTCAGTGGTAGAATACTCACCTTTCATGTGGGATACCTGGGTTTGATTCCTGGACCAAGCACCTCCCCCCCCAAACAAAACAAAAGCAAACCAAATAAAAAAATCTCAATTATTTTACGTAATGAGGAAGAAACGACTTAAGAAATTGAGTTTATATATTTTACTCTTATTTAACATTCTTTTTCAATCCATCACTAGAATTTTTATAATGTTTATTCTTCATTTTAACAAATCTACTGTTTGTTACTTTTTAAAATGTCACTTATTTTTGTATAGGATAATTTTTCTTTTGATGTAATTCTTTTCCACCAGCAAACGTATAATATACCATTATGGTTTCTAAAAGTTTTTCAGGTGATTCTTTAAACAAGATATTTTATACTCTGCAAATCAGGAACAGAAATTCAAAGAATGAAGGGAGAACAATACCCAGGAATGCAGAGAAATTACACACTTTAGTCCAATCACAAATGCCCCAAATGTTATTGGTCAATTCATAGTATAGTGAAAAAACAATTTTTTAACTAAACCAACAAAGTTAAATTTTATTGACTTTCCTATATAGCCTGTAACTCTAAAAACTGAGACAACTTTCTGTCATAATGGATTTTAATGAATAAATGCTTTTATTAAGAGGGTATAACTTATCTCTTAAGTTTGATAATCTATTAGAGAAAACAGAAGTTTAGCAAAGTGAATACTAAATAATAGTAATGAAGGAACAGCAAATATGAGAAGCACAAAAAAAGAAGAGAAACAAATATGGTCATGATTTGAAATTCAACAGAGAAGACAGGTGTCTTAGTTCCACCTTAGCTGCTATCACAAATACCACACAATGGATTGGCTTAAACAAAAGGAATTTATTCGTTCACTGTTTCAAAGGGCAGAAGTCCAAATCAAGGCAATGGCAAACCATGCTTTCTCCTAGGGTAATTCTGGTTCCCAAATACCAGCAGTCCTTGGGTTTCCTTGGCTTTCCCATCACATGATGATGCCCTCTCCATGCTATCTGGGTTTCCTTGACTTCCAGCTTCCAGCTCCTCTTTATGGCTTTCTCTTTAGTCTACTGCTTGTAAAGTACTGCAATGATCCAGATTAAAATTCAACCTCATTCAGTCATGCTATATCTTAAGTTAAAATGACAAATTTAAGACACACTATCTACAATGGGTTCACACTGAGAGGAAGGTGGATTGAGATTAAGAACATGTTTAAACCAGAGTACTATTTTAGTTTTCTAGGTTGCTCAAGAAAATACCAGGCAAAGGGATGGCATAAACCACAGAAATTTAATGGTTTTGAGGCCAGGAAAAGGCCCAAATCAAGACATGATCAAGGAATGCTTTCTCTCAGAAGTCTGTGGCATTCTGGACTGGGTGCTGGTAATCCTCAATTCTTGGCGCATCTGTTGAATGGCAATGCACACGGTAGCCTCTCTTGGACTCTCCGTACTCTTCCAAGTTTCAGTGAATTTCAGCTTCTTATTTTCCACAGCTATTTCTTTATCTATCTGAATTTCATTCTGCTTATAAAAGACTCCAGTAAAAGCATGAAGACCCATCCTCACTGAGGTTGGCACACCTTAACTGAAGTAACTTCATTAAAAGGTGCTACTCACAACGGTTCACACACAGGAATTGATCAAGTTTAAGAACATGGTTTTCCTGGAGTACATACAGCTCCAAACCATCACAAGTACAGAATTCAATCTACCATGACTGGTGAGAGAAGGAAAAGTAGATTTCAATGCTGGAGGTATGGATTATTTTCTTTGGTAGATAATACTGGAATTAGTACCACTCAGTTGATAAAATAGAATTTCCCTCAAAACAAATTTAGTTATATGACTAATTTTTATAAATATATACATTTTGATATCAACTATTTTATCCATAGACTTTAGCCAGACTTATTTTCTGGAATGAACTTTTCGTTCAAATCAAAAAATATAAAATGTTCACAAACAGGTAATATTTCAAGGAAGGCACACTCTAGTAAGTATGTAAGATAGAATTCTATCAAACACAGTGTTCTTGAGAAATTTTAATGATACTCCTATTACGACAGAGAGTGTGTCTATTTTAATCTTGATTTTGACTCTGCTATGTTCTGTTAAATTCTAGACAAAGACTCAATACCTCAGAAAAGGCCTATTATTGTGTGTATTTAGTGCAGAAAACAAAAGACCATCAAGGGCTGAGTATTCCCCATATTTCTTCAAATTGAATCTTCTAAAATCTTAGTGATAGTTAATAGAAGCAGATGTCAATATACATGAAAATTAGGAGACACTGTTTATGTCAAAGATACTTTCTGATCCTTTAAAAACCTTTTTATCTCCTCCATATTGCAAACAAATCCTGATTTTTTTGTCATTCTAGTTTCCTATCATGACATGATATTGCTTGTTCAGTTAATTCAGTTTTATTTAAGGGTCGTTTAATCTCAAAAAAATTAGGAGCTAGTAAAATTCTTAGATGGATCGAATAAAAATCAATAAAATGCAGAGAGCTAGGCAAACATCTCTGTCTTACAATAGAAAATGTACTAGGACACAGATATAAAGACTGGACAGTAAACCAGCCTTCACATTCTATACACTTTTGACCTTGAGGCCATTTGGAATACTAGCATTATGGATTCTCTATCTATATGTAGAATTATAATGTTCTCTCAGTGTTTTACCTTGAGCTTTAAATGAAACTACATTCATGAAAATGTATAAATTGTAAAGATGTTTTGCCTAATTCAGTAAGGCAGTGGACTCTGAAAGCATTGCATTAAAAATTTTCCTGAAGATGTTATTCTTAGAATTTTAATTATTTGGGGGTTGCTTTTGTGCCTTGCGTAAAAGTAAAACTATATATCCTCTGATAAGATTAAAGCTAATTACAATAATGTTGCATGTTATCATATTAACAAAAGTTTAATAAATTTAAATGCATCTCTACTTTTATAAGCTCTTGGATGTTTAAAATATTTAGTTCTTTTCAATCTGTGAATTGCAGCAAAGAAGATATATAATTTAGGATACTTCCATTTAGAGTGATTTCATTAGTTGTTTTTCTTTTTTATGTAGTTTTCTTTTTTGTTGTTGATGTTGTTTATCTGTATAGCAGATGGTGACAATCATAGAAATCAGCTCAGCAATCAAAGGGATCAGGGGCATGATGCATTTTTGTCAGGGTCGCAGGATGCACCCACTGGGAAAATAGCAGCAACATCTGACAGCAAGAACTGAACACTATATCTGCTTAGTAATCAGACAGGCTCAGGACTGAGGGTGACCTAGAGCTGTTGAATGAAATAAGATAGCATAAAAAAGATGTCAGGAGTTTATTTGCAGCAAGGAAACTGAACAGGAAAAATTCATCCGTTTTGTTTCTTTGATAGATTAATGTCCATTGCACTCTTGATAATTTGCATGTCGGCTGCCGAAATGGTAAACTGTAGCAGCCCACGTGAAGACAGGCACAGGTTTTCACAAGAATAGTCTCAGCTCCTTACTAATGAGTACATAATCATATATTTTCAAATCAGAGCATTTCTGAGAAATCTTTTGAATTTGAATGGTGTTGGTAATTCTCGCCATTTGAGCAAACTCATCATAGATACACTTAATGACAGTTTATTACAACCCTTTTCAGAATTTTGTAAATTCCTAAAGGATTTCAGTTTTGAAGGTGTTTTTTTTTTCTTCTTCTCTCTTTTTTCTGTCTTGATCTCTCTGATCTCACATCTTACAAAAGTGAGGGTTTCACAATTTTAGATAATCTTTCTCCTCCTTATCTCAGTTTTTCACCAGTGGAGACATCATTCACTCTCAAATTTTCAGCTCTCTATATACAGGCTTCACTTGTTGTTTTCTAGTTCTGACTACTTTTTGCTATGTGATTTGCAAGGACTCCCAAACCGAACCTGACATCAATTGCATCAAAAACTATTCCTTCTGATAAATTTACAGCAAGCATTCAGACTTGAAATCCTGTGTCATTTAAGTTTCTATCTCTCTTCCTCTAAATCCAACTAAGTATCATGTTTCTCTTTCTTTCTTTTTTTTTTTGCATAGGCAGGCACTGGAAATCGAACCCGGGTCTTCAGCATGACAGCAGGTGAGAACTCTGTCTGCTGAGCCACCATTGCACAGCACATATCATGTTTTAATATATAAAATTTTATTTAATCATTTTCTTCTTTCCCAGTGGTATCATTAAGGATTAAGACTGAAACTTAATCATTTAGTTTCCTTATAATATTAGCATAATTTCATGCTTAAAGAAACAAATGTATTGGTATACTGTTCTGTAAATTCGATGTACCATAACAAATAGTGGTATATATTATATGAATTGGGTATTATTTTCACTACTTAACCGGAAAAAAATTTAAATATAGGGAAAATAGACTTTCCTAGACTTTCATTTCCTACATTTAGAATACATATTTATTTTATATAATTTTTAATGTTGCTTAATGAATGTAAACATGGGTTCCATTATGTGACATAGATGTATAGAGCAGTAAATAGTAAATAAGCTTTTGATCAAGACTCAAGTTTAATGTTCTGTGTTTTAAGATCCATGATGGTTAATTTTATATCAGCTTGGCTAGGTTATAGTGCGCAGTTGTCTGGTCAAACCCTAAAATAGATGTTGCTGGGCATTTTGTAGATGCTATTAGATCTACAACCAGTAGAGTTTAAGAACATTATGGGCCTTATCCAATCAGTTGAATTTTTTGAAGAGCAAAGTTTGAGATTTCCTGGAGAAGAAATTCTGTCTTAAGATTGAAGCATTAAAATCCTGCATGAGGGAAGCCACAGAGCTCAATGCAGAGCTCTCGCCCGCCATGCCAGAGACCCAGGTTCAATTCCCGGTGCCTGTCTATGCAAAAAAAGAAAAAAAATCCTGTATGACAGTCCAGCTTGCTGGCCTGCTCTACAAATTTTGGGCTTACCACCCTCCATGATCATGTGAGTCAGTTCCTTATATTCCAGTTTCTTAAAACAAATCCATTCTATCTATCTATCCACGTATATATGTATACAATTGTGCATATAATCTCCTATTGGCTCAATTTCTCTAGAGAATCCTGATTGATACAATGTCTAATAATAGATTGGTAATATATTTTGCATGTATAAATATAAATATAATTTTTAAGTGTGAATGTATGAGAAATAAATACAGTGACAAAAGTAAGCATAAAATGACAGGAATCACCATCATTATAAAAATCATATTCATCTTTACTTAAAGAGTTGTTAAGTAAAATAAAAGAAAGTATGTGTACTTTTGAGTGGTAAGAGCTGTTTAAATGGAACTGAGCCTCACTGTAAATATTTTTGTCCACAGAATGCAATTAAATTTTATGATATGCATAAGGATTGTGGTCAGAGGTCAAACAATATATTCATAGATACTTGTGGAATCAGAGAGTAAACCCATTAAGGGCCCCTTCTCCAAAAAAACTTTGGTAATACACTCCATCAAAAAAAATAATATTAAAGAAGTAATCCAAGTAAGCAACAACAGAGCTAATATATTTAGGCAATTAAAAGGATCCAAGATGATAACCTTGAATCAATAAGCAGTGGCATGGAATAAAGAGGAAGACATAAAACATCAAATATTTGAAGGTAATGTTATATTCAATGAAAACTACATTGAATTAGAGAAGAATTTAATTAAAATATAATGGTTTACATGAAAAATATGTGAATTTTAAACTCATATAAAAACCAAAAATGAGCCGACTTTCATGGACCAAAAGGAAATACACTTACAGATCGTGCCTTAGATAATGAGTACAAACGGAGTCTATATTCTCCTTCAAAATTTTTTTAAAAATACATGACAGGATGGAGTACTGTGGCTCAGCAGGCAGAGTTCTCACCTGCCATGCCGGAGACCCAGGTTCAGTTCCCGGTGCCTGCCCATGTAAAAAAAATAAAAATAAAAATAATACATGGCAGTGGGTGCAAGTGTAGTTCAGGGGCAGAATTCTCGCCTACCATGGTGGAGAGACGGGTTCGATTCCTAGTCCACGTACTTCCCCAAAAACAAAGAAGCCAAACAAAAAAACAAAAACTAAACAATCAAAAATTCAATAAATGGTGCTGCAATAACGAGATACTCACATGGAAAATAATGACACCTCCAAACAGCATATGAAATAAAAAAAATACATGACAGATCACGTGAATCATTCCTATGCTAAAATTTTTAGAAATTAAAATAAAACAAAATATGGAAATGATTGTTGGATTCAAAATGCAGATTTAGTGGTAAAAAACTGTACCCATTAAACACCTTATCTGCGAATACCATCTTAAATTCTGCTCCCATGGTGTCTTGCTCTAGCTGCGGCAACACTGGACTCAAGGAATTTGGTGGTGACTTCTCATGAAAATAGTGAAGGGTAACAAACAGACTGTAGCAGATGGTTGTAGCACCCCTTGAGAATTAGGTTAAAATATGGTTCAGACAGGAACATTTTCAGAATAGTGATAAACCATAGGACCTTCCTGAAAGAATTATTAAAAGATATTCTGGAGCAAGTTGCTACACAGTGCCTCATGGAACAAAGGCTCAGGCACAAAAGAAAGTCTCAGCAAATGACTGCTTTGTTGTCTACACAGCACAAAGGCTCCAAAAGACAGGCCCTCAGGTGGCCAGCTGCCTGCGGCAGGGTAAGTGGGTGGCAGCTCCACAGAGGAAAGACAAATCTGTGCTGCCTGAGGGTGGGTGTGTTTATAAAACCCAAGGGTAGAAGCCCTGTCACTGAGAGTTACCACCCTGACAGCAAGGTATGCTCAGACCTTTTCATCAGACCTCCCCTAGGCTGCAGAATGCAAACATATTGAATCATAAACAAAAAGAGGGTTGAGCAGGAGAGGACTGGGAGATGATCACTAGGCAAGGCATGCCTAACACTTACACAAGATAGAAGAGAAGTGAAATCAGAAAATAAGAGTAGGATATAAGAATCGATAATGACTAGAGAACTCATTAAAATATATTGTAAAATCTAAGTACTGACTATAAAAGTATACTAATAGGGGTAAACATACATATAAATTATTTCTGAAATTAAGGCGTAAATCTATTCCTTGTTTTGGAAATGATTTTAATTCTAGAACAAGAGTATCTTCCATTTCCTTTTTAATTTTACTGTGAAGAATTATATACAGTAGAAACAGAAAAAGTCTGTGGGTACTGGGACCAAAGACTCAGACATATACAAGTAGAATTTTTACTAACAGGATAAATACAGCGGTAGAATGCTCGCCTTCCATGCAGGAGACCCTGCTTTGATTCCTAAAAAAAAAAAAAAAAAAAAAAAAAAAAAAAAAAAAAAAAAAAAAAAAAAAAAAAAAAAAAAAAAAAAAAAAAAAAAAAAAAAAAAAAAAAAAAACAATATATAAACTAAGTGAGTTAGGAGAAGAGAAGAAATAATGGAAAGTCTCTCATCACACTAAGACAAGAAAAAGTTCAGAAACCTTAAATTCCTGAGGAAAAAAAGGTGAAAAACGGGGCATAAGTGCAGAATCTGTTATAATTTTAAAAGAAAGAAGATGATAAACAATTCTTTCCAAAAACTTGATGTCTGAGAACATACATTAAAAAAAAATATGTTATAGAAGCTGACTCAGGAAAAAAGAGAAAATGCTAAACACTAAGTAAACAGTTAGTAATTAAATATTTAACCACCCAATATTTAACCACACAATAAGCATGAAGCCAAAACATTTTAAATAGAGTTTTAACAAATTCTAAAGGAAAAGATAATTCCAAATTTATACTACCATAAAATTTGGGATGGTTTTTTCATTTATTCTAAAATAACCTCTAATTTGTTTACAGCAGTTTATAAAGGCTACTGTAACATTTTAATCTAATTTTTGGAAACAGAACAGAGCATCCTAAGCATAATACTGAAAGCCAAATTGATATATATATGTTTCTGTATGTGTACGGACAACATCAGCTTTGATCTACTTTGTTTATGACAAATGATATTATGGTATTTGGCTGGAAGACTTTGTAAGATATATTGTCATATTAAGAACTTGAAAATTAAGACAGAATTTAATAAAATTCCAAAATCTTATTGAACTAGGAATACAAGAAATAAAATAGAATACCTTTATCTTATAAATGATATCCACCTAATACCTTTAGAAAGCATCTAACCTAATGGTGATTTTTGCTTAAAATATCATAACATAAAAATGCACTTATCAGCAAAAGCTGTTCTCAGTATATAAGACAGTGAAGGAAAGATGTAAGGATTGGAAGATCAGAAATGATATGTACACATTTATGTATGTGTGTATGTATTTTTTTGCAGACCACATGATTGTATAGGCAGAACAAAATCAGAAGATCAATTCAAATAATTAGTCAATTAATGAACAGAGTTGGTATGTAAGGTGTCAATATCTAAAAATTTGATTTTTATATTACCAACATGAAAAATATTTTAAAAATTTCTGATTATACTCACAGCACGTAAGGGAATTAAGAGAGTGGAATGTATTATGAATTTTAATAGTGAAAAGAAGGTTAAAGAAGAAAAAGCATATGAATGTATCAACCAATACAGAAAAAAGTATTTGACAAAATCCAACAGCTATTCATGATAAAAACACTCAGTAAACTAGGACTGCGTGAAAACTTCACAACTTGGTAAAGAGCATCTACAAAAATCCTACAGTCAGCATCATATTTAATGGTCAGAAACTAGATGCTTTCGACCTGAAAGTGGGAACAAGACAAGGACGTTCCCTCTCATCACTCATATTCAATATTATCCTGGAAGTTTTAGGTAATTCAATAAGAAAAGCATCTAATCTAGTGGTGATTTTTACTTAAAATATCATAATATAAAAATGCACTTATCAGCAAAAGCTTTTTGTTTTTTTTTTTTTCTCCTTTTGGTCAAGAAGGCACTCTCAGGGCCAGCCTCAACCCTGGGAGTCAAGTCACACATTGTCAGGGAGGCTTACAATGGTGTATAATTATTTTAATGTAGAGTTAGATTCAGTTTGCTAATACTATGTGGACGTTCATTGCATCTTTATTTATAAGGTATATTGGTCCCTAATTTTCTTTTCTTGTGGTAACTTCACCTGATTTTCTGTATTAGGGTGATATTGTCCTCAAACAATAAGTCAGGTAGTATTCTTTCATCTTCTAAATTTTAGAAGAGTTTAAGCAGGATGGTGCTAATTATTTTTGGAATGCTTGGTGAAATTCACTGTGTGAATCTGGTCCTGAGCTGCTCTTTGATGGGAGGTTTTCGGTTCCAAGTTCAATTTCTTTACTGGCTGTTTATTCATTGATTTTTTCTACTTCTTACTGAGGCAGTGTAGGGAGTTTGTGTGTTTCTAGAAATCTGTCCATTTTATATATTTCTGGTATTCCATTGTTCATAGTATCTTCTTATAAGCCTTTCAATTTCTGGGGGGAGGATGGTAATATCCCCCCTTTCATTTCTAATTTTAATTATCTACATCTTCTCTCTCTTTTTGTTTGTCAGTTGAGCCAAAGTTCTGTTGACTTAATTGTACTTTTCAAAGAATCAATCCTTGTTTTTTTCGATTCTCTTTATCGTTTTTAAGTCTGTTTTTCATTCACCCCTATTCTTTGTTATTTCCTTTCTTCTGATCACTTTGGGTTGAGTTTGCTCCACTTTTCTAGATCTTCCAGTTGGGCAGTTAGGATTCTGATTTGAGATCTTTCTTCTTTTTAATGTAATCATTTAGAGTTATAAACTTCCATTTCAGCACTGTCTTTGCTACAGCCCATAAGTTTTGATATGTTGTTTTCTTTTTTATCACCTCAAGATATATCCTAATTTTCTTTGTGATTTCTTCCTTGAACCACTGATTTTTTTTAAAGTGTGCACTTTAATTTCTACGTATTTATGAATTTTCCATATCTTCCTCTGTTGTTGATTTCTAGCTACATTCTATGGTCATCAGAGAAGACATATTATATGGTTTTAATATTTTTGCAATTATTGAGACATTTTTTTTGTGACCTAACATATGGTCTATCCTGGAGAGTAACTTATGTGTATTAGAGAAGAATGTATATTCTTCTGCCTTGGGTGAAATTTTCTATTTAAGTCTGTTATGTCTAGTTGGTCTATAGCATTGTTGAAGTTTTGTATTTCCTTACTGATCTTCTGTCTAGATATTGTATCTGTATTGAAAATAGTGCATTGAAATTTCCTACCATTAATATAGAACCATCTAGTTCTTGCTTCAAATCTGACAATATTTATTTTTCTTAGTTTAGGGACTCCCATTAGTTGAATATATATTTATAACGTTATATCTTCTTCCAGAATTGACCATTATATAAGTATATAGTGATCATCTTTATCTCTCATAGCAGTTTTTGACTTAGGTCTATTTTATCTGATACTAGTATAGCTACCCCAGCTACCTTTTAGTTTAAATTTTCGTGATACATTCTTTTCTATCCTTTCACTTTCAATGTACTTATCCCTTTGAATTTAAGGTGATTGTCTTGTGAGCAGCATTTTTTAGTTTCCCAGCTGTTAATAGTATACCATAAAATGGTAAGCTCATCAAAAGAAACTTATTAACACACCATTTCAGAGGCTAGAAGACATGTCTACTCTCTACTGGGATTGATGTCTTCTGGCTGGATGGCAGTCTTTGGGACTCCTTGGCTTTCCATGACATGGCAATACATATACAGTCTTCTCATTTCTCTTCCAAGTTCACTGACTTCAGCTTCTGGCTGTTTCCTCTGACTTCCCACTCTATGTCCTCATCTATAATGCCTCCAGAAATAAGATTAATACCCAACGTGATTCAACTGGGGCCTAATTTAACTGAAGAAACCTTATCAAGAGGTCTATTTAAATGATTTCACACCCACAAGAACAGTATAAGGGTAATATTGATATTATGTTTTTTGAGGGACATAACTTCAGGCCACCACATTTACTTCTCTGGACCCCAAAAAGACATGTTATTCCCACTTAGAAAACACATTTATTGAATCACAATATCCCAAAAGCCATAATCCATTTTAGAACAAGGCTAAATCCATCTCTCATCAAAATCAGTTATAGGTGTAGCCTCCATCTTATGGCAAAATTCCTTTCTCTGACAGAGCTGTGAAACCTAGAAATCAATCTATCTGGTTCCATTATAAAAGGCAGGACAGGCAGAGGATAAGCCTTTCCATTCCAGAAGGGAGGCACTGGAAGGAATACAGGGGTCATGAATAGAAATAAATCCAAACCCAGCATGGCAAGCCCCATTAGATATCAAGGTTTGAGTGTCATCTATGAATCAATTTTTTTGTCCTTCAGGCCAAACAGAGTGGCACCCCTTCCAAGCACTTGCATCATATACATGCTCTCCTTGAACCCTAGGATGAAGGCCCCACACTTTCCAGGCATCAAAAAAGCACAAGAGACTGGCTTCAACCACTCCTAGCATTGAATGAGTGGCCAAGCTTTCTGTGAATGCTTGAGTGCAGGTTCCCTCATCTCTGAGCATTGGGGAAGGTAGAACTCTCCCTAAATAATGGGGCACAAGCCTTGCCCCTTCACAAGCATGTAGGCAAATGATCTGCCTCCTCCAAGCCCAAGGGCAGAACTACTCTTTCTGTAAATGTAAACAGACCCTCTCCCTTGGCTCAAGGAGACCTTTTCATCGTACTGCCCTTAAAGTAATTCCTCTTTCAACTTATCCCTCCTCTGTCCCTTTCATTCCAGGCTGGCAGTGGTTCCTCTCTTACAAATTTTGCAAAAACCACGTTGGGATCATGTGCAGTTCAAGTGGGTCCAGACCATCAAATAATCATCATCCATACCATTGCGATGGAAGCCTTTCCAATCCTGACTTCCATCACAATGGTTGACTGGATCTATGTTCAGCTACACCATCATTAGCAAAGGGTTATTCATTTAGATCCTGATATTCAGCCAGTCCTCTGGAGATTCACTTCCCAGAAGGGGGACCTCTAATAGAGTTTCCTTATGGCCTTAGTGTCAAAGTATGCTATCTGGATAGGCTAAGAATTTTCCGAATTATTGATTGCTGGTTTGCTTGTGCTTAACAATTCAGTCCTAAATTTATCTCTTTCTTCTGTCTTGTCACACACAGCATTGCTTCTGATTAAGGAACACACTTCAAAGCAAATGAAGTACAGGAATGGGCACATGCTCCTGGAATTCTTTAGTCTTACTATGTTCCCCATCACACAGAGGCAGTCCGGCTGATAGATGGTGAAATGGCCTTTTTAAGACCCAATTATGGCACCAACTAGGTAGCAATACCTTGCAGGGCTCGGGCGATATTCTCCAGAGGTTGTATATGCTCTGAATCAGCATCCACTCTATGTTGTTTTCCCCACTCATGGGTCCAGTGTCTGCTGTTTTCTTCCTTCTCTTCTGGGTTTTGTTGTTCCAAGCTTCTGGTTTCAGTGGCTTCCCTTCTGTTTCTGTGCGTTTCTCTCTCAGCTTCTGTGTCTTTTTCTCTGTGTCTATGAAGTTCATCCTCTTTTAAAGGACTTCAGTAAGAGGATTAAGAGCCACCTTAGGCATGCCTCAACTGAAATAACTTAATCAAAAGGTTCCACCCACAATACATTATCACCCACATAAATATATTAACTTTAAGAGCATGGTCTTCTGGGGTCATTAAACCCTCCAAACCATCACACATAGTTTTCTGAAAATATTATAAATGATCAGTTACCTGTGGAAAACTGAACACATAAACTTGCATTTTCTTCAGTAGCAGTACTAAAATTGTAATAAATGAATTAAAAAGAATACAGACATTCAAGAATAAAGTATACAACAGAGGATGTCACTATTGGTGATAGATGTACTCCCTCCCCCAAAGTCTTTAAAACAGATGGAGATTCGTCTATTGTCCCAGCAGCACAGGTATAGGGATATTGAAGAAGTCAGAAGATTTGTGTTACAGCCTTATAAAAAGTCTAAGCAATTAATAGCACTACTTATAACAGCGAGAATGGCAAGAAAAGGATTTTCTCAATGTTTGTATAAGTACCACATATTTATTGTAAATGTTTACCCACAAAGCCTTAAGCACAATGAATTCAAGTTCTTGACCGTGAGAGGAGATAGAATTATTATTTTTCAAAAAATTCTAATGAAGAAGAATCTGATTTTGAGGATTTTAGGCATGGCAGAGCGAGGCATAAAGCCCGTGACTGAAAACAAGAGGTTTGAATAAAGTGCATGATGAGAAATTACTGGCTTCTCTTCTTTGGCTCCCAGAAACCTGGCATTATGGTCAACCTTTATCAATAGCAAAGGTTAATGAAATGTATAGAGATGGTTAACAAAGCAGGAAAAACTCAGCTTGCTCTAAAAGAGATGGACACTAATGTCAAGTCCCAAATCACCACAAGAACGCTGCCACTGACATAGTCTAAAATTATTCAATCATGGTATAACATGACTATCATAAATGTGGAAGAAATAGCAACTAGAGTTGAAAATGATGGCATCTGAGCCATGTTAATCTAGGAGAAACAGCTGTGGGGTAGGGACACTATTTTACCATTATAATTCCTGTAGTGTGATAGAAATTTATTACTATGTAAATATGATTAAAAAAAGCTTTCTAAAGTAAATATAAAATGTTACAAAATAAATAACTTTTATTTTAAAAAGTCATGTATCCTATATTGAACATACAGACACAAACACTTGACCCTATGGTGGAAAAGCTGGCTGGACTTTCAGAAGGAGTATATCGCTATATTAACTTAATTGATCACTTAAAATTATTATGTTCACAATTTGACTATATTAGAAATCTTTTTTGTGCATGCTGATTCTTAAAACAGGGATCAACAAGATTTTGCTGTAAAAAGTAAGAAAGTAAGTAGGCATCTCAAGCCAAAAGGCAAAATAGAAGATGGTATGTGTGTATTAAATAACAAGAAAGAGAAAAAAATTCCAAAAGTATTTGTACTGACAAAATTCAAAACATGATGATAATCAAGTATAATATATATACGTACATATATATATATATGTATTTTTTTTTTTTTTTGGTAAAATGAGCCTGCTGATGGCTTCATTCTCCTACAAAGCCATTCCTTGCTTCTCTGAAACAATT